>APFE030156190.1:2446-37562 GCA_000404065.3 Pinus taeda
TGTTGACCGCCGAAACGAACACACATTTTTCCTGTTTCTGATTTGTCTTCTGTAAGATCTGCTTATATGTTCTATCTGCATTTTTGCTTAACTACTTGTATGATTGCTGCGAGAAAAGTGAAAGTGCTCTCAGCATAGAACATCTACAAAAATTTACACATTGTAATCAACATGACGACGAGAATCAACCTAGAGGGGTCTCATGCCAAAAATCATGATGAACACAATCAACAAGTGCGGGGTATGATCATCTTCCAAGGGATACAAACACTAGATCTAGGGTTTCATCAATGCATCATTTCATCCATGCATGCCAACATACCAAGGATATCAATGGCATTGTCCTACACCCACTCAACACCAATTGCTCTAAAACACTAGTGGCTAGACTCACCACTAAAGCGAACTCTGTATCAAACTTGGTGGAAAACTCATCCACCTCACCTAATGTTGCAACGCCCCTCTTCTTCTTCTCTTCCTTGTTGGGACACTGAAAGGCATAGTGACCCATTTTCTTACACACAAAGCATCCCACTTTGCTCATCTACTTCTCGGACTCATGTTCTCCCTTCTGTTGCTTGGCCCCACTAGAAGACTCCTTCTTGGCCTTCTTCTTTCTCGTAGCTACGAGAGCTACATTCTCCTCCTAATCTACCCCACAATGCTGGTTGCGACTCTTGGCATTCCTCCTAGTCTCCTCCTAGACGAAATCATCCCACATCCTGCTACAATCAAGAAAGTGCTCTCTGGCAACAACGTCATCTATGAATCCACCCCACTACTTGGGAAAACCATTCAAATTTCAATGTTGTCCTGACCAACTAGTCCTTAGGGCTAATCTCTCCTGCTGCAGCCATCTCATTTCTCACTTGTGTGATCTTCATGAGGTATGAGGTTACTGTGTCAATCTTGGTCATCTTGTTGTTTCTCGGTTTCTCACGCAACGCCATCTTCTTGTTCTCATTGTTTGCTCTGGTAAAGTTTTATCATGGAATCCCACATCTCATAGGCATATTTCCTCCTTGATACACGAGGTATAATGAGGTCATTGATAGCATCTAGAAGGATCCTATTAGCCTTCACATTCCGCTTGTTGAAGTCTACCAACTGAACTGCATCAATGGGAGGTTGTACTGCACTCTACAAAATCCGACACCTCAACTTCCTCAAGCAGTAAGACTATCCTCTCCTTCCATGGGCCAAAATTTTCAGCCCTGCTCAGCCTATCTTCCACCCTCAAACCAATAGCCATCTGGCCCTGTCAACCAACACCACTTTTCAATCACTGAGAAGGAACAAAAAACCTCCCTCTCAACCACAAATCACTAGTATACAAGGTTGTTTCTGCTTGATGGTCACTTTTATCAGCTGAGATTTTCACTGGCAGCTCTAATACCATGTAGGAAATTCTTAAGGTTTAGGTCTATGTAGCCCCTACGGTGTTACATTGTTTTGCACATCACTGTTTAATGCCCACAGCCCATTTCACTAGAGTTGATATATAAACATGAATATGCATTCAAATAAAAGCACTACTAGGCTACCTCGTATCTTTGACATCAACTTCCCGCATATAAAATAAATTTCACACAAGCATGCACACAAATTAACACTTGTTTTTGGTCAATATCTGGCCCTAGAAAAACCCACAAGGAGAAAACCAGTCTAGAAAAAGATTTTTATTGCTTTTCATAGAGAATTTATTACCGCATTAAATACACATCAAGAGTACTTATCTCTCCCTTGAAAATTTGCCCAACTCCTAGAAAATTTATATTGTTGTCCTTGAAACTTCAGCCACTGTCTAGACCTCTGCACCTCAAATTGTGTGCTACTGTCCAGAATTTCTTTCTCAAATTTTGTGCAGAACAGCTTCTCATCCCTCAAATTTCATGCACTCTGCCAAGAATTTTCACCTCAAAATTTGGGCCACTTTCCAACACTCCTCTGCCCGGAATTTCAAGCCACTGACTACATTTAATGCATAGAAAATTGTGCCACTAACAGCCCTTTTTCATCGAAATTTGTGGTCTATCCTGCGATTTCTCCTCTAAATCTGTGCAGGATCCTCCTTGATTTCAGTGCTGTGGCAGCCTTGAAATTCGATGTTATTGATCTCATAATTTTGAGCTTTTGTTTTCCTAAAATTTTGGGCCTCCACAGACTTCAAGTTCTCACACTTTTCTGAAATTCTCATTGCCCCTATATTTTCAGGCCTCCGCAAATTTCACACTGGTCTCCTAGAAATGCATGCCAGGTTTCCAGTGTAGAAACTCGGGTTGTGAGAAGACTCTCCTTGCTGTTGTGCTGTGGAATCTCTCCAAGTTGTTGTAGATTACTCTCCTTGGCAAATGGTTGTCACAGCCTCAAAATCTTGTCCTCCTTGCTCTTCTCTTCTCCAACTTGCATATGAAGAATAAGAGTCTCTTCTTGTAGAAGCTATCTCAGCCTCCGCTTCTCTTCTCCTTCTCCAACTCTACACTTAAAGAATGAATGAGCTCTCCTTACCATTTTCCATTTTTAGTCTCTCATAATGAAGTGAAACCCTAACCCTATGATCAATTGCTGAGATTAGATCTCAGCTCTCCTTGATCAAGGGTGGAGATCTAAGCACCCATTGACCCCCTTTTCCATGTCGCCACTTCATTAATAGCCTCCCTAGTCACTTTTGTATGTTGTACCTTTTTCCACATAAAGTCACTTTATAAACATAAAGTAACTTTAATAATATAAAGTACCATTTACTTTTCCTCATAAAGTCACTTTAAAAACATAAAATGATTTTAACATAATAAAGTAATTTGTACTTGTGAACTACATAAAGTGACTAAAGTCGCATGACTTTAATAACTCATAAAGTCACTTACTAAAAAGGTGTTTCATGTGTTTTCCTAGGCCAAAGTAAAAAGCACTAGGAAACACTTCATCAGTACCCTTTTTCTAAACATTCTAGGCCTCTCATTTAAAGAAATCTCCTTCTAAGGACCAATCCTCCTCCTTCAGAAGGTTTCACATTTGGATGAAGGTGTCCTTATGATCACAAAGGACGAAAATGGAGCTACTACTGTTAGCATTCTCTCCTCTTTTTGTTTTCCCTCATGGGCTACCACTGTAAGGTTTTATGTTCTCATGTTTATGACTCTACTTTTGATGTAGATTCGTGTTTTAAAAACAGGCCAGTTTGAACCGGTAACCAGTGAAACCAGCCAGTTTGAACTGGTAACCAGTCAAACCGGCTGGTTTGAACCAGTAACCAGTCAAACCGGCCAATTCACTAACCGATCGGGTCAAACCGGCAAAAGAAACCCAGTTTGACCCCTCACTTCACCAAAAAAAGGAAATAAACGGTCCTAACTAGCCAGTTTAGTACAAAACCAGCCGGTTTATGGTCAAACAAGCCAGTTCCATCCTAAACTGGCCAATTAGCTGCCAAGGTCGCGGAGGACCCCCACAGTGCGATTTTCGAAGGTTGTAGGGTGTTTTAGAGGGAAAATAAGGGTTCTTTCCCTCCAAAAACGCCCTCTCCAAGAATTTAAAGGTAGCTTGTCCCTCTAATTTGTTTCACACATCTCATTTGGAGTTTTTGTGAGTTTGATTGGGAGCTTGGAGAGTGTTGATTTTTTGCTGGAGTAGTCATCTTGGAGGCTTGGAGGCTTGGAGTTGGAGTTGGAGATAGTTTGGAGTTGTCAGTGGAGTTGGCAACTTCAAGAGGAGGCCAAGAAAGCTAGTTTGCATTTCTAGGTACGAATTTTCACTTGAAAATTCCTCATTTCACTGTTGTCCATGTATTAAATTTTTTTATGTTTTCTAAACTTCTAACTTCTATCATCTATGCTATCAAATCTATAGTTCTATGCTATCAAATTTTGTAGGCTACATGTGCATTTGTTTTCCTAAATTTAGCTTTGATTTTCCATCTTTCTTAGCTGCAATTTTTTTTTAAATGGCAGATTTCTTTGCAAATTTTAATTATTGCAAGCCAACATGGCTCCAAAAGCCAAGGACAGTGCATGGACTCATTGTGATTTGATTGATGGAAAAATGATATGCAAATTATGCCATAAACCTATTGGAGGTGGAGGTATTCTCAGATTGAAACAACACATCGCTAGGATAAGAGGCCAAGTAAAGCCATGTGAAGCACCAAATGAAGTGTTAGGTCATATTAGGGCAAAACACCTTTCCAAGTTTGAAAAGTTTCATAAGGATAAGGCTAGGGAGAAGGATATCCAAGATGACATTGCAAGGAAAAGGGAATTATTAGAAGCCATGAAAGAGACTGGGTATGATGATTATGAGATTCAAGACTCCTCTTCTATCCCTTCCACCAATGACCCCTTTCATTATGTTCATCCTTCT
Source organism: Pinus taeda (assembly GCA_000404065.3). Classification (NCBI taxonomy): domain Eukaryota; kingdom Viridiplantae; phylum Streptophyta; class Pinopsida; order Pinales; family Pinaceae; genus Pinus; species Pinus taeda. Next base: position 6,806 of record APFE030156190.1, read on the forward strand.
TTTGGCCAACAATCAAAACGAACAAAGAGAACGAACATCCAGAGTTATTTATAATCCTCTGCCAACATTGCCTCTTTTAATACCACTTCCTCCCAGCCAAGTCGTCAACCCACTTTGGATCAACAATGGAAAAAAAATGCAAAGAAACTTCTTATCAATACATTGCTAGATGGTGGTATGATGCAAATAGCCCATTTAATGTTGCTCGTTCAACTTATTACCAAGCTATGTGGGACTCTGTTATAGTTGCAGGAAAGGGCTTCAAAGGCCCTAGCATGCATGACTTGAGGGGATCTCTTTTGCAAAAAGAGATTCTTCCATTAATGAATATTTGGCTGAGTATAAAGATTCATGGCTCAAAACAGGTTGTTCCATCATGTCAGATGGATGGACCAACAGAAAGAACCACACTAAAGGAACCATGTTTTTGAGATCAGTTGATGCATCTGATAAGGTGAAGGATGCAACCCTTCTATTTGAGCTTTTGGATGACATTATTCAGGAAGTGGGGGAGCAAAATGTTGTGCATGTCATCATCGATAATGCCTCAAACTATGTTCTTGCTAGAAAGATGCTTGAGTCCAAATATAGGACCATATTTTGGACTCCATGTGTTGCACATTGCATAGACCTCATGCTTGAGGACATAGGAGTGGAGTGGGTAAAAAACATTGTAGAGCATGCCAAGTGCATTACAAAATACATTTACAACCACTCATGGGTATTAAGCCTAATGAGGAAAAACATTGGGGGAAAGAGCTTGTTAGGCCTACAATTACGAGATTTGCAACTCACTTCCTCACGTTGCAATGTCTCAATGCTCAACATAAAAAACTACACAAAATGTTTTCTTCTGATGATTGGACTTAATCTTGGTGGGCTCGTAGACAAGATGGCAAAGACACCAAAAAGAAAGTGTTTGACAACTATTTTTGGAAAAGGTCTACAGAGCTTGTGAAAATTACCGAGCCCCTTGTTAAGGTGCTAAGGATGGTGGATGGGGAAAATTAGCCATGGGCTACATTTATGAGATTATGGATCAGGAAAAGGAGCAGCTACAGACAACTTATAAGGACAGGTTAGCTAAATATGGTTGTATATGGGAGATCATTGATAACAAATGGAACAATCAACTCCATCATCCTATACATGCAGTTGGATATTTTTTGAACCAAAAGTATCATTATAAAGCTTGGCTAGGAGATCTGCAGGATGGGGAGGTCAGAGCTAGATTGATTGATTGCTTGGAGTGCATGGTCCCTAGCCATGCAAACTACTTGGAAATACATAGACAACTTACTCTTTTCAGTACGACAGCTGGTCCCTTTGGCAAAATCTTGGCAAAGATGGAAAGAGATGTGGATCGACTAGGTAAACAATTCCAATTTCCAACTTGTTTTTCTTTTCAAGTTAAATTGTTTACAAATTTATAATTCAAATACTTGTAATTTGTAAATAAGTAATGAAATGAACTAAGTTACTAATTAATGCCTTTTTCTTTGCAGCACATTGGTGGGAGTCATTTGGCGACCAGTGTCCTCAATTGCAAAAGTTTGCAATTAGAGTCCTCAGCCAAACTTGCAATGCTTCAGGTTGTGAGCGCAACTGGTCTGTTTTTTAGTGCATACACATGAAGAAAAGAAACTGTTTGGAACAAAAACGGTTAAATGATATTGTCTTTGTGCAATACAACCTTCAACTAAGGCGGAACCAAATGATGAACAAAACACCTAATCTAGATCCCATTATGTTGGACGACATTGATCCAACATCAGAATGGGTGGAGGAGACTAAAGATCCTGTGTTTTATGTTGATTTTGATATTGACATGGCATTAGCGGGGGATGAAGCAGATTTGGTGGCACCATCAGAACCAGGTTAGTAGCCACATCAAGGAAAGGCAAACAACCAATGGAAGGCACTAGTCGTGCAGCTCGACCAACGTGCTTCCATTAGGTCCACTTCTATTGTTATTGGTGGTAGTGCTACTAAGGTTGCAGATGAGGTTGAGGCATCCTCAGACTCTGATCCAAATGATGTCTATGTAGCTCTTATTGATGATGATGATCATGTGTCTAGTAGTGGTGATGAATTTGATGATTGATCATGTGTAGACACTAGAGTCTAGAGTCTAGACTTGTATTCTTGTAGTAGGCCAATGGCCTCATAGCTTGTAGCATTGTTTTTGGACTTTATAGGCCATTTAGAGCCACATTGCTTATGCATTTTGTCGATGATATGTATTGCACTCAGTGCCATTTTGATATATTCACCTTTACATGGTATATAAATGATCAAACTTTGCATATTTTGTCTCTATTGGCTTGGAATCATGGTTTTAAATATTAAAAATAGTTTTTTTCATTAAAAAATTATTATTTAATGTATTTTTTTTAGAACCGGTTCGTTTAGCCCTGACTAGTCCCGGTTCGACCGGTTCCAGTTCGTAACCCGGTTTATTAGGTGGACCGGTCCGGACACCGGTTCCAGTTTTTAAAACTATGGATCTAACATATGAATTTCTTTTGTGGAGCTTCCTCTGGAATTTCCATTACTCTCAAGGCTGTTTCATCACCATCCTTATACTGTTTCCATCAATAGAAGCATAGTCTTTGGGCTTGCTTACTGGACTGTATGCCTATGGCATCATACTAGAAGTACTTTTTTGTTTTCGACAAAATAAAATAAGTGCGAACTCTTGTGCTTGGGAAAACATATATATCAAAATGATAGCATTTGGTACAAACCCAAACAAGAAAAGCAACATTTATATTCTAAACACGTGCAATTCTGAGATATAAAAAGATCATATAATTTCATTAGTGTCCAATGAATGAGAACAATAAGTCACTCAATGAGACTGAAAAGTACATCCAGTGTCAGTACATAGAGGGAGTGCAAAATCAACTACTAAAACTATGCTAAGAAAAACAGATAGCTAATATATGCACAGGTTGCATGAAATGAAAATGAAGAATGCTAAAACCAAATGAGTCTATGCTCCGTATAAAAGGATATAATCTTTTCTCAAAAGAGAGCAATCCAAGAAAGTAAATCAAGAAGAATGCAACCCTTTACAGGTTTCAAAAAGAAGGTATCGACTAGAGCAAGAGGTTAGATTCTTAGAAATATTTAAAAAAATTTGGAAGGAACTAAGAGTGCTGAAGGTCTCTAGGAAGCTATGGATTCCAAACAATTTATAAGCACCCATAAAATTTGTTTATTGACATGCTAAATTTCAATTGATCAAGAGAATTTGAGTTTCTGTGACAGCAAAAGAACACAGATCTGGTTTCTATTGAAGATATGATAGATCCAAAAAAACAAGTTTCCTAGATAATAAACTGAAAGGCAACACTGGAAGATGGACATCATTTGTCCTTATTATTGTATGTCTGGTTTGACCATCATAAAGACAGATTATTGCACCTTTAGTGTGTAGGTAGATCCAGGTGGAAAGACAGCATCGGGCCTGAAGGAATAGTCTTCCTCTGGTCTCACTACACCATAATCATATTCCAATGCAGCCTTTTTCAATTTGTCATCCATCCCATCAGCCAGTGTATCTGCACCATGATCTGCTTGATCACCTTCCCATCCTAGTTTTTCATTCCAATCATCCTTACCAAAGCCACCACCTGCCTTTCCACGAGCTTTTTCAATCCTATCTAACTTCTGAAAGAAAGAGTCTGTATGTGAATCATTGGCACTGAAGTCTCCAAACATTCGACGTTCAAAATCATCTGCTGACTCAAATGAAGACTGACTTTCACTAGGAGATGCTCTAGGCCCAACTGGTAGAAAACATTAAGATCACATATCAGTCGATTTCCAACAGCAAGATTTAATTCACACAAAAGAAAAGTGCCACAGTAATCTTACATCCATATGAAGCTCCAGTGCCAGTAGAACCAGTTCCTAACACATCCAAAACACTAATTAGTTCTAGTATCAAGCTGATATATTCAACACACACTCGTAACTATAAGTCCACACCAAAAGACCAAACCAGGGTCTTTAGGAGGTACTTGCATTATATTGATTTATAGCTGCTTTTTGCAGAGGATACCATTTCCTGTATGGGAATAGAGACACCACTTCTCAACAGAATTGAACTCAATAGTCAAGACTTCTTATCTGTAAGTACACATACTAAAGAGACAAACCATTAAAAGTAAAGACACATCCTGTACAAAAGCAAGAAGTTTTCCCTCTATTTTGCAAATTTTCCTAAGGTTGAAGTAGCTTAAAAAATCATCACTTTAGTTGGTAACTGACAAGTAAAGTACTATCCAGCCTTTACTATCGGAAATTGGGCTCAATTTTCAGTCATTATTTACAAAGATAATGCCTGCCAAAAACATAAAAAGTCAAAATCCAATTAGTAAATTCACTTGAGTCACACATGGGCATTCACATGCACACACCTGGTCAAATAAGTAAAATACACATGTTAAAATGGCGTATATAAAGGTCATACACAGGCTACCCAGTGCCCACCTTTAGAGACATGTCACCTTTTGCATATGCCATAACCTACTTATTCATTAAAGATGGTTTAATAAGGCCTACACTAGTGTTTAACAGTAAATTAAATTAAAATTAACCTTTTAGACTTGATTATGGTGAGTCAGCATCTTAAATATCTAAATATCAGTGTAGCACCACCTGCATAAGACCCGCAGGTCTTGGCGGGTTCTATAGCGAGCAGGGTCACTCGCATAGAACCTGCGCTTAAGAGCTGGACTCGGACAAACTCGTAGTAAACCCGTATACCCATATAAGACTCACGGGTTTAGCATAAGACCCGCATCAGACCCTTATAAGACACATTGACCCTCAGATTGCAAATTTTTTTCTCTCTTCTTTTTTTATTTTTCTTTTCTTTTTTGGAAATGAGACGGAGGAAAAGGGGAATTGGAGGCAAGAAAATGCTTTATAAGCACCTCTCTCCCTTCCATTTGTTATTCACTTGTCATTTGAGTGTTTGGCTCATCTCTATGAGTGTTGAGTGACTCCATTGCATAGTGAGGGAGCTCTTGGAGGAGGCTAAAGGAGGCTTCATCAGAGATTCAGATTAGACCTAGCTTCAGGTAGGCTTCATGAACCTTGTTTGAATGTTTTCCATGTAATTTTTTTTAAATATTTTGTATTCAATTTAATTTTTATTTTTTTTCAATTTTTTTTAATTTGCAAATTTTTTTGGCCCCGTGGCTAAGTTTCTCAGCCACACATTGCCTCCTCAGCCCACAGGCCCTGTGGTTGAGTTTCTCAGCCGCACATTGCCTCTTCAGCCTGCAGGCCTTGTGGCTATGCTTCTCAGCCACACAGGGCCGTTGTGTGGCTGAGAAAATCGACCACAGGGCCTACAAGCTGAGAAGGATTGCCTCCTCAGCCAAGCAATGTGTGGCTGAGAAACTCAACCACAGTGCCTCCTCAACCCGCATGCCCTGTGGCTAAGTTTCTCAGCCACACACGGGCCCCATGTGGCAAAGAAACTCAGCCATAGGGCCCAAAAAAATTGTAAATTAAAAAAAAAAAAAAAATAAGAACCAAAAAAAAATTAAAAACAAAAAAAATATCAATTATATTTTAAAAATTTAATTTTTTCTTCCAGATATTGTCACCATGCCACCAAAGGGTTCTAGAAAGTCTCGTGATCCACCATGGGCACATGCTCAACGAATCATTGCCGATAATGACCACCATGTCAAGTGCAATTATTGCAAATGCCACAATGCATGCAGACATAAATAGGCTAAAATACCACCTAGCTAGAATTCCTGGGAATGGTGTGGGATGTTGTCAAAATTGCCCAAATGAAGTCACTACTGAAATGGCAGTTTCTTTGGAAACCATTAAACAAGAAAGTTCTAAGAGGGCAGAAAGGAAGTATGAGATTGTTGGGATAGGTAGATCTTCATCTCAGAGTGAAACACAGATTCAAAGTCCAGGTATTGGTAACTCCTCTTCAAGTGTTGTGGTAAACAGGAGTATAAACTCTTCTTTCTTTAGTCCTCGTACAACTCTAGGATCTCAACCAACCTTAGGATAGTTTTAATGAAAAGAAGAGGAAGGAGGTAAATATGGCAATGAGGAGATTTTGGTACCATAACAATCTTTCATTCAACTATGCAAAGTCTTATTTTTATCAGCCCATGGTGGATGCCATTGCAAGTGTTGGCCCTCGATACAAAGCCCCATCTTATAATACTTAATGGAAAAAAGCTAGATGAGGAGCTTGAGTATGTCAAGGAACAATTGGAGAGCATTAAAAGCTCATGGAAATTTATAGGTTCTACAATTATGTCTGATGAGTGGACAAATCAGAGGGGTAGAACAATAATAAATTTTGTTGTAGCTTGCCCTAAAGGAACCATGTTCCTAAAATCCATTGATGCATTTGCACATGTAAAAGATGCACATTTGATATTTACATTGTTGGCTGATGTGGTGGAGGAAGTTGGGGTTGCAAATGTTGTCCAAGTAATCATGGACAATGCAGCAAATTACATGGCAGCTGGAAGGTTGCTTTGTGCCAAATATCCCACCATTTTTTGGACTCCATGTGCTGCCCATTGCATAGACTTGATACTAAAGGACATTGGGAAGTTGGAATCAGTGCAAGATGTTGTGCAAGAATGCAAGCAAATTACCAAGTATATTTATAATCATGCTTGGTTGTTGAGCCTTATGAGGAAATTCACACAAGGTGAGCTTAGTCACCCAGCTGTCACAAGGTTTGCTACAAACTTTCTTTCCTTCCAAAGCCTTTTGTATGAGTACCAAGCTTTGAGAAGAATGTTTTGTAGCCAGCAATGTATATTTTGGAAAGATAGCACAAAACCAGAAGCATTGTATGTGAAAGCATTTGTCTTTGGTGATAGTTTGTGGGACAAAGTCACTGAGATTGTCAGCTTCACTGAGCCCCTTGTGAAAGTCTTGAAATTGATGGATGGAGAAAAACCTGCAATGGGATATATTTATGAGGGCATGGACAGGACCAAAGAGACCATCAAGACTTTCTATAAGGGAAATAAATCTAGATATCTCCCTATATGGAAAATTATTGATTCCAGGTGGAACAAGAAACTACATTCACCATTGCATGCAGGAGGAGCATATCTCAATCCGAGCTTATTCTATAATGAGGGGTCTAACATTCAAAGATATCCCGAGGTGATAAGAGGTGTCATGATATGCATTAAGAAGATGTTCTTGAATCAAGATATTCAAGACAAAATCAACATACAACGTGATATATATAAGGAAGCATCTTGCATGTTTGGATTCAGCTCAAGCCAACGTCTAAAAGACAAGAAAATGCCTTGTAAGTGCAAATTGTTAGAACTTAGCTTGTAATTTTGATAGTTCTCTTTTATATGTTTGGCATTGCAAACAAATAATATTTGTTGTTATTTTTTTACAGCTCATTGGTGGATAGATTATGGCACTGAGGCACCACAATTACAAGAATTCGCTGTCAGAGTTCTGAGTCAACCCTGCAGTGCTTCTTCTTATGAGTGCAAATGGTCAGTGTTTGTGCACATCCACAGCAAAAAGAGAAACCGGATGGAGCATGAGAGGTTGGAGAAGTTGTTTTCATCTACTACAACCTTTGAATGCTCACAAAACAAGTGCAACCAAAGGATAAAGATCCAATTTTATTGGAGACTATTGATTTAGAGTCTAATTGGGTTGTGGAGGAGGAGTCCCTGATTTGAGTTGGCTTGATGAAGAGACTAAGGATCTCTCTAGTTTGCCATCTCAAATAGAGACTCCAAATACACCTACCTCACAGTTGCTTCAGCCTTCCGATGTTAGCACTAGCTCCACGAGGGCTTATTATAGGCGTAGTCGTCCATGAGTGATGAGACTCAAGATTGTTATGAGGCAATCATTTATCATTTATGACATGTATTTGAATGTTGAACTCGCTGACATTTCTTATTTTAATAATGGAATCATGATTCTTTTTCTTATTCAGTATCTAAATGTTTTTCTTATAAAAATCAAATATGTTATGTTGTACTTTTATAGATATGAGATGATGTTATGAATTATTGCATATATTGTCGTTTTTATAAGAATTGGAATTGTCATTAGTTTCTTTTTTGTGCTTAAAATTTACCATATTGTAAGGTTTTTTATATTTTGACGTGTCTTATACAAGTCGTTCCCGAGTCTTATAAGAGTCGACAAGTGTTAAGTTTAAGTATGTTCTATGCTTAGAGAAATTTATTTCAATTTTCACAGTTAGCTCAATATCTTTTCCAGATTAGCAATCACATCAGCATTAAAGTAAACTGCAGATAGACGATAACATAAATCGCAGAAGACAAGCCAAGACAAGAGGACACAAGATGTGGCGCTAGCCAGGGACAAACCCCAATGTGGGGAAACCCTTGATCAATTCTTCTTATATGTTCTTCAATAGTTCAGCACAGAGAGAGAGAGAGAGATAGTGCGTTTACAACAGAAGTCAACACTTCGACTTATCTAGATAAGAGCATAGATCATCTCTAAGAAGATGATACATGAGATTAGTTGAAAACATGCTACTTCAACTGATTCTCCAAGATGACTCCTTCACCTATCATTGTGATACATTTCGTCATCATGTCACCGTGCTGCACCATGTTGCACCCATCATCACTATGTTGCATCTCATCATGCTTCATTATTCATGATTGTACCCATCACTGTTTTGCATTATGTGCCATTGTTGAACCTTGCTTGCTTGTTGTCCCTTGCTTGTTGTCCCTAGCATGCTTGTTGTCCTTAGCATGCTTGTTGTTGCATGCTAGTTGTCCCTTGCATGCTAGATGTACCAATACATGCTTGTTGCACTAAGTATCATGTTGTTGTCCCAATATTAGTTTGTTGTCCCTTGCATGCTTGTTGTAACATTGCATGCTTGGTGTACTTGCTGCTAAGTACCATACATCTGTCCCAATGTTAGTTAGATGTCCCTTGCATGCAGCTCTCCTTCGAAGACAGATGCTTCGGCTAAAACCCCGGATAAACACTCCAGCAACTCCTCAACTCCAATCTGCCCCACGACAAACCCCAGCGTCAACCTCTAAGGACTGCGTCAGCCTTTTCTTCCCTCTGCGTCAACTTTCCCGGCAGTTCCGACTTTTGCCCTCTGCGTCAGCTTTCCCGGTGGTTCCGACAGTTCCAGGCAATTCCGGCTTCTGCCCTCTACGTCAGCTTTCCCGAATGTTCCGGCAGTTCTAGACAGTTCCGGCTGTTCCCCACAATTCCGGCTTCTTCCCTTTGCGTCAGCTTCCCTGGTTGTTCCAGCAATTCTGGGTAGTTTTGATTGTTCTCGGCAGTTCGGGTTGTTCCCAACAGTTCCGACTTCTGCCCTCTACGTCAGCTTTCCCAACAGTTTCGGCAGTTCACGGTTGTTCCCGACAATTCCGGCTTCTGCCCTCTGCATCAGCTTTCCCGGCAGTTCCCGACAGTTCCAGCTGTTCCGACTTCTCCCCTCTTTGTCAGCTTTCCTAGTTGTTCTGGCAGTTCCGGTTGTTCCCGGCAGATCCAGCTTCTGCCCTCTGCGTCAGCTTTCCCGGCAGTTCCGACCGTTCCCCGCAGTTCCGGCTTCTACCCTCTGCGTCAGCTTTCCCAGTAGTTTCAATAGTTCCAGTTGTTCCCAGCAGTTCCAGCTTCTGCCCTCTGCGTCAGCTTTCCCGACAGTTTCGGCTTCTACCCTATGCGTCAGCTTTCCCGGCTCTTCTGACAATTCCCAGCAATTCCGGCTTCTGCCCTCTAGATTAGGACAGCGTTATCCCTTAGGATCTCTCTTCCTACTAAAACCCAAAGACAAATAGAGAGGAAGAGATACCAACTGTGTTTTGAAATGACTTGAACTAAAACGTTGAGCACATGTGGAATTTATTTGGTTGCTCTCTGACCTTGACGAATTGTCCCATAACACAAATAAATTCATATCTCCATGAATACTTATCGGAATCGGATGATCTTTAGATCAATCCTACACCTCTCGATGAAAGGGATCCAAGAAAAATATGAACTTCCATTAATAAGATGACCCACATGGAGTTTGGCCCTACTTGCCAATTTTAACAAGTCAATAGCCAGACGAGTCTTATACAAGTATGAGTCGTGAAACATTGCTAAATAATGTTGATTGTCATGATTTACAGATTTTTCGGCAAATTTATGACCAAATATGACATTTGTCATATTTAAAGTTTCAACATCCAAATTTGTGGGCAGATTTTATAGACTTCGGCCCAAATTTACATACATGATATTAATGACATAATTGTGTTATTTAATGATTTACAAGAAGGATTGCATGGTAGTTTAATGACAACATGTCTTCCCCATATAAGCACTATGACCTCAATGCATCTAGAGATTAGTTTGTTTTCTAGTTCAAGAGTTTCATCTTCAATAGAAAGGCTTGTTACTGTTGTTGCCGCCTTTCACACACACCTAAGTTAGTGAGAAAAAGCTCTTAACCCCACAAAGTGTGGTTTGGTGGCAAAACTAAGAGATGGGGCTGTCACATATTCCAAACTCTCTTTGTTTAAGCTCTCTCCTAGGTAATCTAAGGGGGGTGGTCCCTAATGAAAAGTTATATGATATGAGTTTCTAGGAGATTAAGTTAAGTGGAATGTTTGTCAAAAATAACCTGTTTCCAAATAATTAAGCAAGCATATGAATAAATGAGCAAATTTCAATGATATATTCAAACTATGGACTAGTGCCTTCAAGTAAATAACAATAGCTTGCTCAAAAATGAAATCAAGATATAATGATAGAGAATCCTGCAAAATCAAATGTTAGACCAAGATGAGCATACAAACATCAAAAGCAACTATAAAGGAGATAGTGCTTGAAAGTAAATGTTGAAATGACAAGATAATGACATCAATTACTCATAAGTTAAATGATCATCAAAGCAACAAATATATGAAATAACTTGAAATAGACTTGCACCAATGAAGGATATTCCAAGTACAAGAAAGCTAATTGTTCCAAAGGTAAAGATCCACAATACTTGCAATATAAAACAAATGCTTCTTGAGATAAGGATAATATTTGCAAATAAGACGCAAATAAACCCAAGATAGCATATGTAAGAGAATTGCATTTGCAAGTAAAGTAAAGTTGTGATGTAGATGTGGAGTCAATAGGGGTGGAGGGCCCCTAATGTCAATACAACCAACTTAAATTGGAGGTTAATTTTAAATGTGCAAGATCTAAACTAAAATGCCTAAATGAAATGCTTGTAAGTTTTCCCAAAAGAAGTGTTGATTGCAATGCTTCAAAACAAGAACAATGAGATAGTGCTCAATATAAACTGCAATAATGCTTTCAATTGGAAAAATAAAATGGAAATTAGCTCCATAGTTAGAACAATAACTCAAGTTGTCATAAACTGAAAGTGTTATGCTTCTTTAGTTGTAGTATATTGTGAAAACTTAACCAAATGAGAAATAGATCACAAAACACAAGTAAGTGATGGAAAATGAGATTGCAAATTAGGAAATTAAAGGACTATGTGATCTAAGAAACTAATGAAATGAAAATACAAGTTACTCACATGCAACTAGATTTAGATGGCAAATTAGAACCACAATAGCAAGTGAATGATAAATGCAAATGAGGAAGAAAAACTAGCTAAGCAATTAGATCTAAGTTAAACTAGAAAGTTAGTCACCACAAGAAAATCCTCCCTCTAAATAAGGAGGTGGGATACCATGGGAAATTCCCAAGCTCCCTCAAGAAATCAAATTTTATTATTGAAAATGAGGCCCTCTTATAGAAATGAGGGGTTTGGGAAGATTTTACAATATGCACTTTAATCTTACTCTTTCCCAAAGTTACATGTGTAAGATTTTAAAGATTTACTTGTGAGATGTTACAAAATAGAGGAAAAAAGCCTTGAGGTGAATAATGGTTACAATTCCTCAAAAGAATGAGGCTTTAGAAGAAGAGGTGAAGTGATAAGGATCAGATTTTATTATTGAAAATGAGGCCCTCTTATAGAAATGAGGGGTTTGGGAAGATTTTACAATATGCACTTTAATCTTACTCTTTCCCAAAGTTACAAGTGTAAGATTTTAAAGATTTACTTGTGAGATGTTACAAAGTAGAGGAACAAAGCCTTGAGGTGAATAATGGTTACAATTCCTCAAAAGAATGAGGCTTTAGAAGAAGAGGTGAAGTGATAAGGAGGTACTTGGACTTGATGTTACAAATGGAAAAGGGTTCAAACTTGAATTGCCTCCAAAAACACCTATAGGCAAGCAAAGCAAAAGAGTTTTGTATCAATGAAATATTTCTTGCTGAGTGGGGTGCCTTCATGGCATGTGTGTGAATCCCTTCCCTGCTGTGTGGAGCTTCCTTTACTTGGGTGTACGTGGAGTTCTTTTTGGCATGTGCAATTTTTTCTTTGTGGCTATACATAGACCATGGGTGAGGGAATGAGGTGGGGTCCATTCCCCACTCATTCTTAACTTTAGACTTTAACAAAATTTCATCACATAAATGTTCTTGCACCCAATTCTTGCCCCATGACTTGGTAATTCGTGGGCCCTCCTAACTGCTTGTTGACTTGGATAATTTGGTACTTCGCCTTGCTGATTTGTACCATGTCCATTGGGCCCCATATGGCTTGACACATCACTTTAATTTCCATGTCAAAATTTGACTTATTTTGACTTTGGAAAATTTTCTAAATTTGGAATTTTCCAATTATTAATTTTATTTTTATTTTTTTTCCTCATTTTGCCACTGACATTAGAAAAAATGGCTTTTGAGGGACTATAAGTTGTTTTTTGACCCTCAAAGTGGGTCCTAGGATAATGTTGGGCCTCTGAGAATGAATTTCGAGGGATCATATGCCCTAGACATTTCATAAGGCCACTTATTTACATCATTACATAGAAATTAATTAAAAAATCTCGTTTTGCGGGAAATTTTTAATTATTAAAAAATCCTACTTAGACCTAGTCAAATTCCGCGAAATTTCAAAAATGACCTAGCATGGTAACATACATTAACTCTAGACACTAAGATGCGTTAAGGGTTCAACCTTCAAACCATCACCCAGGCTTTGAGGCATGCAGTGAGTGAAAAACCTAGAAAATTATTTGCCGCTAGAAAGCAGGAATAATTAACCAAGTAAAAAAAAACACTCCAAGGTGTACTCATTTGTTGATCGAGTCCCAACACCCTAGGCCTGTTACATGGCTTTATTCATCATGCTAGTGACATTTATACAATATCCCCGTAGGGCTACAGAATCTGATGACTGAAGAAGAAAATGAGAAGAAGAAGCTAGAGTTTAAAAACTCTAATAATAATAAAAACTCTGATGGTACATTGATGCCTCTAACATATCATCGGGCATGGAGTCTTCCAAAAAAAATCAGGTACACTTTAGTGGTCAACAGTTACCGATCCAATTAGCAAGGTTGCAGAGGTCCATGCAACCTGTTAGAATGGGCACACACAATGTAAGGCCCCACTGTGACCTCAGCCTAAGACCCCACTATTTAGGCCCAATTTCCTCCTAAAAGGCCAAGAGAGTATTCCCATTCAAAATCTAAACCGACACAAGTAAGACTAGTGCCTTAAATGGGGTCAAAGATGAGGTGGAGTTAATTAGTGGGTTGTCCTGCTGATTTCTGAGTATACATCTGCAACAGAAAACTAAAACTAACAAAATATTACACCAAACTATTTCAAACATCGCATATAAGTACTTGAAATTGATGTAGAAAAATATACTAACAAGATATGACACTATTTTGACTTTTAGTTAAAGGGGTTACAAAGCAAATCAGTTTGTTGCCATGTAATTGCACATTATAGAATCTACAGTAAATTGTAGGGACAGCAACCTGTTTCCATTTAAAAAAGCACCTAATGAGTGCCAAAGCACTCCTAGATCACAGATTCAAGGGTGGCGGAACTGGATGCCATTAAATAGATCTTGAGAGATTACTTCCCAATTACAAACAGCAGAAAATACCAATTTCCAGCAAGCTAGAAATTGTATTTCTTTCTTTCTAGGATCAATTCCTACTAGGTACTGTTAACCCTGCTGCCTAGACCTACCTACAAGTTAATGAGAAAAGCCTTCAATCCCACAAGGTGTGGTTGGTGGCAGGGAACTAAGAGAAGGGGTTGTCACACTAAATCCTCTCTCTCCGTTTAAGCTATCTCCTAGGTTAGCTATGGGGGGTGGTCCCTAATATGGAAAACTAAGATAAAATAAATGTGAGGTTATAGGAAAGATGTTAAAGTGAAAGTGGATTAATTTTAAGAATTATGAGCAAAATATGATATGAGCAATAAAAAGCATTAACATATTAAAACCAAAAAACCAGTGCCTTAAGATAAATTGCTCAACGGGAATGAAAGGTATATTTGCTCAAAACAAAAATAGAATGCTTCAAAAAAATGAAATCAGAGCAATCTTGAAATGGAGACAAAGATGTTAGCACGATAATCGATACAAAATATAAAATGCTTTTAAAATATAATCAATGCCTAAATCAAAGCATATAGAGATATCTTGCAAAAGGAAAATGAATTAGTGTTCTACTTGCAAAAGGAAAATGAAACAATGCTTGCCAACATAAAATATTCAATAATGACAACTAAAATGGACAATTGCAAGTGAAATCATAAGATGTATTAGCATGAGATGCACCTATACTAGATTTGAATACAATTAGTCTTGGTTATTTTCAATCTAAAATTTATAATCTAAATGAGAAGTCCTCCTCTTGAGCCATTACCAGAGGGTAAAAATTAGGGTGACTGTAAGAAAGGGGGTGAGGGCACAGAGGTGTCATTAACGATACCCGTCCCCTGAGTCTTACGAGTCAGCAGGTACCTTAGTTCCTACAAGGGGACAAGCCACCTTCATAACTGCAGGGTCACACGCTTTTACTTACTTCGTACCAGATGGAAGAACTTTCCAAAAAAGTCTTTTTCCCTATACTTTCTATTAACCAAGCTTATGCTTAGAGGTTAATTTTAGTGAGGCTTGGGGTCTGGCTTGGAAGCCTTCTTATACTAAAATGCCTAGATGAAATGCATGAGTAAATGTTATTGCTTCCAAAAAAGTATTGATATTAGTGCTTAGAATAAAAGAAAATGCTCAAATAAGCAATACCAATATCTTTCAATGGAAAGGGAAAGTGAAACAATTAGCTCAATGTAACTCCACAAGTTCAAAATATGTTGCTTTGCAAGTAAATGAAACCAATGTCAAATTGTTTCAATGGAGTGACACAACAAAGACCCAACAATAATGACAATGCCACATAATATAAATTGACAATGATAAAGCAATGTGCTCAAGAGACTTGTGAAACCAAAGTAGATGGATAAATTAAACTAGTTTAAGCTTGCCCAATAAATATAAAATACTTGCTTGCATCGAAAGAAAAAGTGCATGTGTTGTAGTGGATTGCTCAATACAAGTATTCAAGAAATGGAAATGGCAAACATAAACCAATCTCAAATGTATGTTAAAATGAGAATGGATGTGAATGTTATGTTAAGAAACTAATCATGCACGAATGAGTTTAGCAATGAGATTAAAAAAGAAAAACTGAGTAACTAAACTAAGTCATTAGTCCACCCACAAGCAATGATCCTCCCTCTAAATGGGGAGAAAGGATACCATGGGAAAAATCCCAAGCTCCCTCACAAGAAAAAATAATCTTTTATTAGAGATTGGTTACAAAGAGAAAAAAGAAAAGCCTTTTGAGAATACTTCCCAAGGAAACCAAAGGAGTCTTTTACAACATGCCACTTCCAAGGGCTAGATCTCTTCAAGTAACAACTATAGGAGAGTCTTTGACAAGGATCAAAGGGTGTGGGAGCATTTTCAAGGAGATTCAAGCAACAAGTAAGTGCATTATCTCTCTTTTTTTGCATTTTTATTACAGCAATTTGCATGTGCATTTATTTTACAAATTTGTGCATTTTTGGTTTATTTTTTTACAGAATTCATGGCTCAATCAAGGGCAGCAGGGAAGGAGCAAAGGAAGGGGGAAAATGTTCCCATTGGAGATGCCCTCCTCTCCCAATTTCATCAGGGTCTGTTGCAAGTGGGGCTGCAACAGCAACTTCAAATGTTGAGGGAAGACTTCCTCCTCAAGGTAACAAATATCCCTTGTGGAAATATGTCACAAGAGAGCAAGGGCCAAGCAGCAAGGTGAAGGGAGGAGGCAATGTGAGTTGCAAATGCATCTATTGCCACAATACTTTCACGAGCACATATTTCAGTTTGAAAGGTCATTTGTTGGCTTTACTAGGTTGTGGAATTGGAGCTTGTACAAAGATGCTTTTACCAAAGACTCAAAGAGGAAAGAAATGGAAAGAGAGTCCAATGTTGGTATGGCAAATGTGGCTGCAAAATCAAAAAAAACCAAGAATGATGACCCCCTTCCATTCTTGAGGAAAAGCAACAACAAATTCCCATTTGAGAGTTCTAGTGGGGGACAAGCAGCAAAAAGAAAGGCAATTTCACTTGGTCCAATGGACAAGATTTTTCAGAAGGAGAACAAGAAGAGTTTGATCTCACCATTGCCTTTTTTCTATCAAAACTTTATATCCTTTAATGTTGCACGCTCACTTCTATTTATTGATATGTGTCGAGCTCTAACTCAAGGGGCTCCATCAAGGTATGTGCCTCCTGGATCAGAGAAGCTTAGGACCACATTGTTGATGAAGGCAAAAAAAGAGGTGGAAAACTGATTGAGCCTATTAAAGCATCATGACTAATATATGGGGTTAGCATTGTTTTTTATGAATGGACAGATCTAGCACAGCACCTACTCATCAACTTCATGGTGTCTTCCTTGAATGGTCCAGTTTTCTTGAAAGCATTGGATGCACTTGGACAATACAAGGATGCACAATATATGGGTGAGTTGTTTATTTAAGTTATTGAAGATGTAGGTGTTGATTCTTGTGTGCAAATCATTACAGCTAATGCATTTGTTTGCAAGGTTGTTGGCATGATTGTGGAAGTTAAATATCCACAAGTGTTTTGGACACCTTGCATTGTCCATTCATTGAACTTAGCACTGAAATCTATTACTTCTAATGTGCTTTGAATTGGTAACATTATTGAGGATGCACGGTATATCCGTAACTTTGTACAAAATCATACAAATGACCTCATTATCTACAAGGAGTATGGCAATCTATCATTGTTGAAGATTGCGGATACACAGTTTGCCTCTTCATTCATCATGTTGAAGAGGTTGAGGGAGGTCAAGACCGCTCTTGGGGCCATGGTTATGTCAGAGTTTTGGTCTTTTGGAGAAAGACAACTCAAGTAGCCTCTAAAAGAGTGAAGGACACAGTTTTAGATGATGCTTGGTGGGAGAGGGTAGATCTACTTATTCAGATCATGGACCCTATCATTTCTTTGCTTCGATTTGCAAATACAAATTAACCCATCCTAGGAGAGATTTATGAGGGATGAGATTCCATGATTGAGTCTATGAAGAGCATTATTTTACAAAGTGAGTGCCCCGAGTATGAGACATCATCAAAGGCCTTCTTCACCACTATACAGGATATTCTTGTCAGCATGTGGAACAAGAATTGCACACCTTTACATTGTTTGGCTCACTCATTGAACCCAAAATACTACAGTCATGAGTGGCTGAATGGTGAACCTTCCCGCAGATTCCCTCCTCACATGGATGGTGAAATCTCACAGGGGAGGAAAGATGCATTCAGACGGGTTTTTCAGGATAGAGCATCCCTTGATGAGGTGGAGGATGCCATTAAAGAGTTTTCCACTAGCATTGGTCGATTTGCAGGATATGATTTTATTAGAGACAGGGGGCTAAGAAGCCCTATTCTTGGTGGGCAAATCATGGGGCAACAAGCCCTCCTCTACAGCAGTTAGCCATGAGGCTCCTCCCTCAAGTGACTTCATCATCTTGTTGCGAGAGGAATTGGAGCACATATGGGAATTTGTATAGTGTAAAGAAGAGCAGGCTTGAGCAGTCCAGG
Organism: Pinus taeda; assembly: GCA_000404065.3. NCBI lineage: Eukaryota > Viridiplantae > Streptophyta > Pinopsida > Pinales > Pinaceae > Pinus > Pinus taeda. The sequence goes on from APFE030156190.1 coordinate 24,842, forward strand.
GCAGAGACAATGGTGTATGTGCACACCAACCTTTGTATTATTTACAAGCAGAGGGATGAGTGGTTGAAAAGAAAGACAAAGATGTGGGATGTCTTTCCTAATGATATGGGTCTGAATAGCAGTGTTGAGTTGGCATTGCCCAACTTGGATCTCAATGATCTAGTGCTAGAGCCTGTCACATTTGATGATGGTGATACTTTAGAGGGGTCATCCTCCACACCAGCAGATGCAGAGATAACTTTGGATACAGGGGAGGAGGATGCAGCAGAGGAGAGCAGTGGTGACCATGATGATGAGGGCAGTGATGCTGATTTTGATGATGACTATGAGGATTAATGACTCATGAGTCATGAGCTACCTACTGCCTTGAGGCTTGTATACTTGTAGTTTTTTTGTGTTTGCTATTTCTATTTGCCATTGGCATTGCAATACCTATGTAACACATTTTGATTTTGATGACTTAATGAGAAAACAACAGTATCTTGATTTTACTATCTTGTCTTTCTCCTATTGGATCATTGATGAATTGAATATGTATTATCATTTATCATTTATGTCACAATTGTATTTGTATGCATAATGTTACTTTGTAAAACTTACATCGAGATGAAGATCTATGTTTGAAATCTATATATATATATATATAATAGTATATATATATATATATAATATATATTATATATATATATATATATAATTTTTAATATATATAATATATAGATATAAAATAATATATAACGTATCTGAACGTGTTCTATTCCAGGGGGTCAATGTGTCTATATCTGACACTCAAATCCCTGTATCCGTCGAATCTTGAATCCCTGTGTCAGGTTACTTAGCCTAAAACTAATGTTCTCTTCCATTGAGGAGCTAATACGCTATGTGGAAGCAAACAACTAGGGTTTCCCGCTTGTTTTTTTTTGGTTTTGCAGGTACATCAGTCCAAGGATTCTAAACCACTTCGAAAGAGGTTTTTATTATTTCAAGGACTTCGTATCATGTCACACATAGAAAGCAAAGGTTGGAGGCATCACATAAAAGGGTTGCTCCTAAGGGAAATCAAAGATTGTAGGGTGAATCAAGCTAAAGTGGCGGCAACTTCCAAATGGACCAAGCCCACTTCATGAACATAAACTAGGCACAGTGACTTGAAGGGATATCTACTTCACACTCCAGCAAAGGGTGAGACTAGAAGGCACGAGAAAAAATTGCCAATAACCAAAATAATAAATTCTTCAAATTTCTTTTACTTTTTTGCATTAGGATAGAATTTTTGCTAGTTAGTTTTTATTTACATATTAATTTACAACAAACTCTTTTGGGAGAATATTAAATAATTGCTAGATCTAAGCCCCATTTAGGTACAAGTTATAATTGCTACACTTGTATCTAACCACTCAGTTGCATATTTTCAAGTTAGGAGGGTGTTTACTTGTTGGACCTGCATTTTCAACCGTCAGAAAACACCTTCTACGAGCCTACAAGTATATTTCATTAGAACTTATGATTTTTAGCTCTATACTTGTTTATCAGCGAAATTTTACATTCAACAATTTAAATTGAATATTAATTTTCTAGAAAATTTATGCCTTATTAAACATTACCCAAAATTCTAAAAATCAATTTCCAACTAGCTACAAATTGATTTGTTAGCCCATATTTGATAGATAGGAGGCCCCAAAGCCTCTACAATCATCCTTTAGCTGTTTTACACTCTAGGGTAACTGTGTATAAGTGTTTTTTTCACACAAAAGATCAGTTTTTACAACAAATTAGCTTGTTTACATTGAATCACGACTATTGTTAGGCCAAAACCCTTAAGTGTTAGTCAATGATCGCATCGTTATAGATAATGATCCATGAGCAGCAGTTAGTCCATGTCATGAAACACATGGCGAGCATCGGCTTATCTAATGTCCAACAATCTCCTCTCAGTGTGAGCCAAGTGTGTATCGAACTGGTGACCTACACTTTGATACCACTTGTTGGGAATCACGATTGTCATTAGACCAAAACCCACAAGGGTTACTCAACAATCGCATCATCAAAGATAAGGATCCACGAAAGGTGGTTAGTCCATGTCACGAAACACACGAGGAGCATTAGTTTATCTAATGTCCAACATGTTCTCCTAATGTTTTTTAGCAGCTTTTACAGACTGGCATATAGGAGAGCAAGTTATTTTAACTCACAACTCCTTAACCAGAATTCATAATCAATAAATAATCACATATATTGTTCAGAGTAATTCCAATTGACCAAAATCCATAGTTTACATGTTATATCTTTGAAATATTTTGGCTACAATATCTGTTGTAGAAATCTGTTCTGCTTTTAGAGTTGTTTTTCCACTTGAAACAAATAATTCAAGAATACTTCCACCCCATTGACTCCATACAAAGCATTGGATATAAACTAGAGTTGCAAGGTAATACTCAATGACTCCTCCCTTGGTTGTTTAGGAGGCATTGGGCTTATATGGTCAGGGCTCGAGTCAAGGTTATAGTAGGTCCTTGCCATGTGTGTGCCCATCTAATAAGGTTGCCAAGACCTTAGCAGACCAATCAGTAACAAAGGGGAAGTGGAAACATTGTATTACAAGGGCCAACTTCTATTTTGTATTTCTGTTTGCAAGGTAAGATTCGATTTTTGTGCAAAACAAAAAAGTTCTAATATGGTCAGTAGTACCTTGATTAACATTCTGTTAAAAAGTGTAACGCGGTTCGGTCTTCATAATGACATGTAGTCGTGATTTTATGTAATGAGATAAGAAAAATTAAATTATTATATTGACTTGCTTCATGGGTTTCATGAGAAAGGGATTTTGTTTTTGAGTCAAGACTCCCATTGAGAGTCTTTAGGGTTTATTCATCTAGTCATAAAAGAGTCATTGTCATGTAAATGAAGTCATGTTACACTTTGTAAAAGGTCTATATTGTCTATGTAAAGTATCCTCCAAGAACTTGTCACCAAACCTCTTCAAGTCGGCCTACAAACCATGAAGAAGTTGCTAGATGAAGTCGGCCTAAAAGGCAAGCGAAGAAGAGTGTATATAGCCCTACTCGACCTCATTTGGAGACACACAATTCGAACAAGCATTCAATCTAATCTTGACTAGAAAAGTGCGAAGAAGAAGGCAAAAGAAATTCGAAGAGAGGGCTAAAAAGGAGAACGAAGGAGCAGCAAAAGAGAAGTGTGAAGTTTCTTCTGGGACATTATCTTTTGGGTATAGCGAAGTTCCTTCTGGGCAGCAGATTCTTCAGGGCAATACAAAGTCTGGGCGACAAATTCTTCTGGGCAGTGCGAAGTTAGAGCAGTGAAATTCTTTTGGGGCAGCAAGAGAAAGACTCTTCTAAGAGATCAAAGTAGAGACCGATTTTCTCTCAAGAAGACCCAGAGACCGAGATTCTCTAAGTTGTGAAGGTGTAGTATAAGAGAGAGACCAAGTTTCTCTAGGAGGAAAGGCAAAGGAAGGAAGAGGTAGAACATCAAGGTGGGTCACAAGGTTCTTGGGAGGATATTATAGTCAAGGGTCTGGTCATGGTCTTGGTACTTATCAATTGAAGATCTAGATGAATTTTATCAGGTTTTCCTCTCAAAATGTGAGAAGTTTTGGTCGTGGCTGGAGAAGCCTATATACTATGTCACTTGTCTTTATTTATTTTGATAATAGTCTTAATGAAGAGAACACACTATTAAGATAACAAAGGAAGGTTCATAAGGTAAAAAGTAAAAACATATCACATGCAATTATCAAGCAGAGAAATTATTAATATTGCATGCCCTAGAATTCTCAACATGGGATTGGAGCTTTAGGTGCTAAAAAAAAGAAGGGGCAAGTCAAAGCAAGCTGACACACAAATCAATCTTCAAAGAAGGAATCAAAGCAAGAAGGAGATCTAGATCTTCATCAAACAAAAACCCTAGATCGAAAGCAAGAGCCTTGAAATCATCTTCAAGAATGAAGGAGAAACCCTAGAAGAACTTCAGATATCATCAAAGGAAGTGGAAGCTCTTCAAATCTAAGGAAGATTGAATCAAAAGTCAATCCTCTCTCTTGAAGCAAAGATCTCATAGAAGGTAGTCCTCCCTCACCAAATATTTGAAGTATCAAGCAAACAAGTTCATCATCAAGTTGAAGATTTGATCTTCACAAGTAAGTACCTCTTATTATAATAACGATCTAGTAAAAATGACTTCATGTTTTAAGGAAGATCAAAAGCTGGTTGGGATATCAAACTTTCTTGTTTGGAAAAGAAGGATAGACATTGTCCTCGAAGTAAATGAAGTCATTGATCATGTTCATGGGAAGGTCTCCAAGCCATCTGAAGAACTAGCATTATCTGAATACATGGAAAGGGATCTCAAGGCTCAAATAATACTCAAGGAGTCCATCAAAGATTCACTTATTTCCTATGTAGCCAAGCTAGAGACATCTAAAGAAATATATGATAAGTTGGGAGAACTTTTCTCTAGAAGCATGATAGAAAAGATCTTATCACTTAGATCTGATCTTCATAAGTTGAAAGTATCAAAGGATGAAGGGATATCATCATGCCTCTCTAAGGCATCTCAAATAAAAGAACAATTGAAGGATTTGGGAGACAGAGTATTTGATAACGAAATACTCTCCGCTATTCTAAATGCATTAACTGATGAACAAGGTAACCTCATTGCCAGTAGGGAAGAAGAAGCTATCCCATTCATCAGGTTATGGTCACTCTGCAAGGAAGAAGAAGGTAGGATGAAGAATGAAAGTGACGAAAGATCCGACAAAAGGAAACAATTAGTGTCAAGACGGAAAGAAAAATTTGGAAAGTTTGGTACTCCAAAGAAGAAAAAGAAGAACATGGCTAAAGAAAGATGTTATGGTTGTGACAATTTTGGGCACTATAGAAAAGATTGTCCTAATCGCATGAGGGACATCGAAGAAGACTATTCTACAAAGGAAGTAAAAGAACTTGAGACAAAGAAGCGTAAGAAGGAAGAAGCAAAAAGATGACTAAGATGATCTTCTTCATTAAAAGGTTTCTCTCACTTGTAAGATATAGATAGGAAGCAATGTAAATCAGATAGGATGCATTATATTAGAAAGAAGCATTGTGATAAAAGCATTAGAGATAAGAGTTTGTGGCATGGGAAGTAGAAAGTAAGTCTGGTACAAATCCTTCTGATTTCAAAAATAGGAAGCTCTTAGGAAACCTCATTAATACTTATAGAAGCAAAGGTCATCATCGATTGGGATCATCATAGAATAAAACATCTGTTGGGTGAGGATATGAAACATCCTTGAATTTCTCTGATAGAATTCTCATCAAAGGATTCAGAAAGGAGCCAAAAGTTTTCATCAAGAATTCCAACTCGTGGGATTCAAAGGATAGTGGTACAATGACATGCCTAGAAAGCAGGTCTAAAGGACAAAGTCCTTTCGAATGACGCTGCTACAGGAATTTTGAAAGATGAGGTATGTATACTCACATAGATTATTATGAAAAAGGTCATGTCGTATGGTTGCATGTAGTGTCCCAAATGGAACAATTTAGGGTTTTCTCAAATTTTAACTCATAAATACTTTGGATAAATTTTCCATTCATAAATAGAAGATTTCCATGTAAAATAGAACAAGAGAATGCATGCAAATCAATCATCCAATGAGCACAAATAATCTCAGCTTTTATTATAATATATAAATTGGGGTTTTACATGCTTCAATAACAAAAATAGCTGAGATAACTGAGATAGAACTAGCCTCAAGGATCTGCTCCAATGCTGCACAGTCCCTCCACCAAAACTGAACCAAACTGCCACTGCTAATCTCTCCTGTGAATTCTGGATGAACTCACCAAGGGGAGATGGGTACTCGCCCAATCTCACTAAATCACCCGAGGGTTTCCGTCCTGGGGCTACCAATGGAGTAGAGAGTTCTCAACCTCTCATACAATAAACAATATCAAAATCCAAGATGTCCTCCAATGGTTTCCTCCTCCTCTTTTATAGATTTGATGGACTCCTCTAGAACCTTCTATTTTATTATTACTTTAATCATGGAGCACTTTTCCCTCTTTTATTTCAATTAAAATATTCTTTTAATGCGGGAAAACAGTAAATTGGCCACCATGTCTCCTCAGGCCACTGAAACTCATATCTAACCATCCCATCCTATAGATCTTCCCGTTCTGGTTCCAATGAGTTATTACACTGAGGTGTTCCACCAATTAATCTCATCGGAATGCCACCTCGAGCATAATTAATTAAGTTATGCCCAATAATAATGTTGATTTATGAAAGTTGTCAAAATGAGGCGGAACAAAATGCAAACTGTGTGGATGATGGAATATGCCAAGCGAATGCCATCAAATCCCATAAAAACTCCACAAAACTCCATCGGAACCCCGAATGACATAAACCTGCCTACTGACCTGGCCATCTCCTGCCCTAGAAATCCACCCTGGCTGCACTATAAAGAAGGATAAAAATGGGGACATGACAGTCCTCCCACCCCAAGATTGCTTTCCCTCAAAGCAATCCAAATATGTGGACCAATCTGGCGGTCCAACGCAACTGAGACCCAATGCCAGGATGCCATACGAACCACTGGGTGACGCTCTGCTCCTGTGTCAACCCACCATGGACGAACTTCTCGATGCCTGAATCCCAGATCAATCTCTGACGGAACCTGTCATTAGCAAATCCTCCTGGATCCCAATGTCGCCAAGAAGGAGCATCAAGGCTCCACAACTCCTGTTGTGCTATAACTCTGGATGTTAATGTTGCTCCACGCGTCGTGTACCAACTCATCACCTCTCTCCAATCCAACCCTTGGCATAGACCAAGGTCAACCTCATCATGTTGAAGCAGTGTTGAAATATTGATGAGTGGCCAACCTACACCCTGCTGCCAAATGAAGCATGTGATATCCCTCACCTTAGAGGGCTCCTGCAATACAATGCTCCTGACTAAAAATGACACTCCATCAAAAGGATACTAGCTCATGATCTCTCGCCAATCCAACGCATGGACACCTGTGCAAGGGATATGTCTTTTATGTTGAAACTGGTCCATGCTCAGTTGTTGATGCTCTACCTAGACAATCCAAGCGTGCCCAGAAAATCTTGCCTCTCTCCCTCTAATGGTAAAAAGTGGGCAAATCATGTTGCAAGCCCCGTCTATGTACTCCTGGAGAGGGTTGTTGCCTGGAAATGTTGCAACTCGTCTGGCTGCCACTACATCTATTTGCACCTCATCAATGGGTAGTCACAAAGATGGACGCACTGCCATCCCCCCCTCGCTTGGTAGGAAACTCCACGCTCCTCTAGTCCACCAATCTCCTGTCGAACTATCCTATCATACTCCAACATCTCCCGAGGACAAGTGTCAGTGCGTAATGTCACCTTGCCAGTTGTCTGTACATCTGTTTGCTCCTCATCAGTGGTTGACCCCAAGGGTGGTTGTTCCCCCTCCACCATCACAGGTTTAATATGAACCTCCAACTGGTTATCCCAAGAAGGCTCATCATGCATACCGTGCGCCTCATCCTCCTTAGCCGACTCACGCTCCATCATATGCTGCTCATGCTGACTCATCACTGGTGACACGCTATCCTGAATGTCTCTCCTAGGACCCACAGACTGCTCATCATATGAATCTGGCCTGATGTCAATGACTCGTGCTCCTCTATGTGCTCTCTATGTTGATTCATCATCCGTTCATTTGCTCTCTGGTCTCTTTCCCACATGGGAACCATTTGCTGCTCCACATACTCCTCTACCATACATGGATGCATATATGGGCTACTGTCATCAACTCCATATGACAACTCGTGCTCCTCTAAGGTATCATCGTATGAACCCATCGACTCATCCAACGAAGAGTCCTCATCCTAACAAACATAAAGAATATCTCCTTGTTCTACCGTTGTCATCTCCTCAGTGTCACTCAAGCATAAGTGGTCAGGTCCCCAAGGTCCTTTGCAGATGAAGCAAAGTCCCTTCGTCCTCATCTCATTCTTGTTGCATGAGCCCCCGGACCTGTGTTGCTCCTCCCTGGTCAACTACCTCCTAAACTGCCTAATGTTCTGCTCAACCAACCTCTCATCTAGACCATAAGCAACAAGTGAGACCAATTGCTCTCTCCTCCAAACAGACAACAATCGAGACTGCAACTCCCGACAAATGGCATTATGGCCTCTCATACATGATGATAAGATGGACTGCATGTGTGCTATGACTATGTCAGAATGATGTTTCCTAATGCTGAAGAAGCATTGGAACATCTGCAAGATCAAATCATCACACTCTAGATCAAACATGATTTCATAAGTCCTAGTCATGGCCATAACTCCTAAAATCTCAAGCTTCTTCCCAAAGGTAGAGCCTACACTGTTGTCCAAGTCTCGGAAAGTTTCTATCACCAGTTTGAAAACTCTCTTCATAATACCATCATTGTAAGGAGCTACAGGGGTGGTTAGTCTCATGATGTTACTGAGACAAGATGCAACTAGAAGTCTAACCCCTTCACAAGGTTCCTCCAAGAACTTGTGTTGTATGAGAGCAAGCATAGCAGGTTTCAGAGCCCAAATTAGTCTCCTCCCTTATAACTGGCTTACTTTGGAAAGGAGGGCATCAAGTTCTTCAAGTTTGAAGAGGACTTTCCATGTGACCCTCGTCTTTCAGATCTGTCCCAAGTGCAAATATTTTGTGTCCCATCTTAGGTTCCTTCTGCAAATCTCTTGGTTGTTCCTTCTGAAGAATGGCATAGACCTCTCTTGAAAAAGGTCTATTGTTATGCTTGGGTTTTTGGTCCAAAGAAGCATATTGTGGTTTAAGGCATCAACTATGGTGCTGTTGTGTTGGTTTATCAGGTGTCTTAAAAATTCCATTGTTCAGCAACATATATGGTAATACAAAGCTACTTCAACAACATGTAAAACACTGATATACTCTAGCGACCAATTCTGCTCACCACTTGGGGCATTTATTGACCAACAGTACACAACAGAGGATAAATAATGACAGCAAAATAGGTAATCTCAGAATACTCACAAAAGTTGGTGTTTTGGGTCATTGATGTATTTCAGAAAACAATGTGTACGGAACGTTGTATGTTCTCTTCTGAGTTTATTCCCATATACAATGAACTTCAATGCTAAGTAAATATCAATATCAGATAGCAAGACTCATACTTTTCAACAGATAGCAGAAGCATGTCCCTTCAGGAAAGATATTCAATCTCATGCCCGAAATTTTGTTATGACTCCCTGGCTTCACCAAAGTTGTCCACCAATACTGCTCAGACGATAAGCATGGATAACATAGCCCAATGAGGCTTTAATTCGAGAAAATGTAATCAGCGACAGCGTACCTGACCTTCCTTTATACTGCAGCAATTCAATCCTTTACATCCCTCCTTTGGAGAATTATAAGCAAAATTATGTTGCAGACCTGGAACTTGCTCTACTAATAAGATATAATGCCTGGAAACCTCAAACTCATGTGGTAACTTTCACTTGGCCTTATAAAGACAGACTGCTACAACATTGACTTGCTACCAAAGACATGAGATGATGATGTAAGAATTCTCCAACACACATTCAAATTACCTGCAATCTGCCTTCTCTCAGAGAAAATTCAAACTGATGTTTGAGGCAACTCGGTTGTGTGAACAAGTTGTGGATAAGAAAAATTGAGCAATCGATTGATGGATATTATGAGCACAATCTGATTCGCCCCTCAAGTTATATTCACTACCACTTCAGAAAATTGGTCAGCAATGGACAAATGACTATGACCTTCTAAAGTAAACCCACGGATCTTTAGGACTGTAATTTTTGTGCCTTATCTAGCTGCTTCCATCACACAGACTCCGGGAGGCTAAGCCCACGTCCTCATGTAGACTCAGTGACTACATCTCACTCCATGCGGATGAGTGTTTTCGAGACCTCTACTTCGTGGAATACAGGGAACCAATCTTGTCCTCAGTTCGAGTAGACTTTTGCGTCTTTAAACAATTTGGATGGCAAGATTTTTCAAAAAACTGTGACATAACAACAATCAACGTATAGAATTTGATGCTCCACTGTTACGTAGAATTGCTTAGCGCACTGTTCTCGATTCTACATAGATCCTATCACTCGGGAACACGCTATCCAAACAGCTTGGCTAAATTCGTGCCTAGCACCAATCGACAATAATGGCGATGGGGAGATATGTGACGATGGCAGTTTGACAAAAAACGGCTTCGTCAATACTGTAATGTGCCTCTGCAATAATTCTCGGCCTTCCAAGAAATAATGTACTCAACCCTTATTTTGGCGTCATGTAATTTACTTGAGCATGACCACAAGAGGCAATTTATGATTACAATGTTTGATGCTTTGGAATGGTGATGCAATACTCGGCCCTAAAAATTAAATTTTTGATCTCGGTTCGGACGTTGGACATGATCTCGATCACGTCTATTTGCACAGTGTCACGTACACCAGCAGCCAAAAATTACACGTTCAACGTTACCGAAATATGGAACCAGCACAAAACTGTGTGCCTGTTGAGCATAATCTGGAGGATTGATAATGCCATGATTTGTTGTTGCCTCAAATTCCCACCAAACTGTCTGCGCTATATTCAAATGGTGGACCCACGTTCCACTTTCTCAAAGAGACCCCTCAAACTATGAACTGCTACCATTCGAATGAAACGGTGGCCCTGTTGATAGGGAATAAGACGCACCATTCTATACAAACTCCCATAATTGCACTAGCAAACCCTTGACATGCAATTTTTCCAAATCCAATAATGCCTACAAAATAATAAACCTCCAATCTTCCTATGAAGCTACTCTGCAATAAAACCCTCAGGCTGGCAGGAAAACCAGCTCTGATACCACTGTAGTGTCCCAAATGGAACAATTTGGAGTTTTCTCAAATTTTAACTCAAATACTTCAGATAAATTTTCCATTCATAAACAAAAGATTGCCATGTAAAATAGAACAAGAGAATGCATGCAAATCAATCATACAATGAGCAAAAATAATCTCAGCTTTTATTATAAATTTATAATATATAAACTGGGGTTTTACATGTTGGAATAACGAAAATAGTTGAGATAACTGAGATAGAACTGGCCTCAAGGATCTGCTCCAATGTTGCACGGGCCCTCCACCAAAATTGAACCAAATTGCCACTGCTAAGCTCTCCTGTGCATTTTGGATGAACTCGCCAAGGGGAGATGGGTACTCGCCCAATCTCACTAAATCACCTGAGGGTTTCCGTCCTGGGGCTACCAATGGAGTAGAGAACCGGGTTCTCAACCTCTCATACAAGAAACAACATCAAAATCCAAGATGTCCTCCAATGGTCTCCTCCTCATCTTTTATAGATTTGATGAACTATTCTAGAATGTTCTATTTTATTATTATTTTAATCATGAACCACTTTTCCCTCTTTTATTTCAATTAAAATATTATTTTAATGCGGGAAAAGGGTAAATTGGCCACCATGTCTCCTCAGGCCACTAAAACTCATATCTAACCATCCCCTCCTATAGATCTTCCCGTTCCGATTCCAACGAGCTATTACACTAAGGTGTTCCACCAATTAATCTCCCCGGAATGCCACCTCGAGCATAATTAATTAAGTTATGCCCAACAATAATGTTGATTTCTGATAGTTGTCGAAATGAGACGGAACAAAAGGCAAACTGTGTGGATGATAGAATATGCCAAGCGAATGCCATCAAATCCCATAAAAACTCCACAAAACTCCATCGGAAACCCGAATGACATAAACCTGCTCCACTGACCTAGCCATCTCTTGCCCTGGAAATCCACCCTCGCTGCACTATGAAGAAGGATAAAAATGGGGACATGACATTGCAGTTAACTTGGATCATTATTTCCATACTGGAAATATGATCTAGAGAAGAAAGAATCTCCTCCTCCAAAGAATTGCAGAATAGCATAAGTCACACTAGATGAAATCAACGTAATATATGAATCATGAGGATGTTGACTACAATCAAGGAACTCTGGTTGGAAGCTCCTGGGAATGAAGTGTGTGAGAAAAGAGAGAAAGAGATCGTGATAATACACAACGATGGTAGAAGGCATTCAACATCCGAAGTCCAAGAAGATTTGACTAGAATATCTCCCGGAAGGATGTGAAGACTATAATGGAAGTCAGAAAAAGATAGAGACCCTTGACACTGAAATATCTTGTGGGAGATGTGTCAATCTACATGCAGGATGTTGATACTTACAAGAAGATGTCATGGTGAAAGATCATCACAAAGGTAACTCTAATTTGAAGTGTTCATTGATTATTTTTGAACTAAAATCTGGATGGGCTTATGTAGGACTGTCAAAGGGAAGATTTGTGAATGACTTCCAAGTAAACCATATAGAAAGATGTAATGTCCTTCCGAAAATATGGCATGAAAGCAAAATGACATGAAGCAAAGCCAGATGGAAAATATGATATATCACTTTCTGATAAGTTGAGGACATGACTGACTCGTGAACAAAAGTGATGAATGATTTGTGCCCTATATATAAAAGTTCCCAAAAGGTTGAAGACTCCTTAAAAAAATTCATGGCATCGAAGAAAGGAGCTCTTCATGCAGTTGATTGTTTTAGGATCTCCACATGAAGCGCTGCTATAGGTCTCTAGTTAAGAGGAAGCATGAGAAGAAGTTTCTTACTTGGAAGAAACTCGGAAATTCCTAAGAT
>APFE030156192.1:0-17031 GCA_000404065.3 Pinus taeda
ATACCCCGGAATTTTATTAAAATTTTCAATTAAAAATAATTAAATTAAAAAAAAATAAGGACGACTATCGTTATCGATTATCGTTACAATTTCCAAACGTGATGGAATGAAATATTTTAATAATTAATTAACAACTATAACTGACTCAGCAATAGTGTATGTAAGGAGGTGAGGAAGGCGCCCATTCGTCTTTTTCATATGGTATATTTTAAGTTTGATGCATCAGGTAAGTCGATAATTTCATAAATTTAAAATACAATAAATTAATACATTAGAAACACGTGTTAAAGTGATTCTTCATGCATTTTTCTTTGTATATTTGTGAAACATGAAAGAACGGTTATCTATATTAGCTAGTTGCGCTCTTTGTGAGTTTTAATTAGTTTTTCATTTTTTTTCGTGCAATTTCGAAGTTTTACCACTAGCAATTGTCCCAAAAGGTACAAAGAGAGGCCGATAGGATTATTAAATTAGAATTGTTGAATTTCTCTAGAAGATATATTGGTTCAAGTGAATTATTAGACAGTATAAGAGGACTCCAAGTTTAAATATGGGCTACTAAAATGCTCTTATAAGCTAGCACTCTTTTGAAATTGATTACCCATAAATTAACCACAACACTCAAAATAAACAGATCTAAACCAACGAATATGATGATACTGGCGTGACTTAAACCTTGGAACTGTGAAAATCATGAATTGTAAAAATTATAAAAATTTACATCTTTTTTAAGTGTAAAATTACCTTAAGTTAAAAAAATGGATAAAGTCAACACGTTCACAACCTCTAGCTTTATAGCATGAGGACCATTTCAACAAATTTTAAGAATTAAATAAGGTCAGATAGAATAATCTGAACAATACCATGAAATGGAATGGAATGCAAATAAAGACTCGGCCATATTGCCGTGTAAAGCCTTAACCCTTTACTTCTTTATAGACTTGAGCTTCACCCCAAGAAATACGAGAGGAGCAAATTCTTCACTTATAATTTGTAAAGTCAATTACATCATTGGAGGAGGCATTTCCAAAGCATATATATCCAAACTATGATGATAACACATCTACCCTTGAACTGCATGAACTTCCTAGAGTAGCTATGAAACAAGGGTTGGCATCTGCACTATGACGAGTCCTTTAAGCACACCATTGACAATAACACAAGTATTTATGACATCTCAATCTGTTACTTTCAATACAAAGACAAAAAATGAACGCAGTTGTTGGAGGGTCGGGTATCGACTTCTGCCTCATTGACGTCGTCAATACTATGGCTCAGAGTGTGTGGAAGTCCCCATACAAACCCATAACAACAACCAATCCTTGCATAGTAAACTTCAATCAATGGTTTGAAGATCATTGATGGAGATAACATGAACGTCTACGAACTAAAAAGCGTCCTCAACAGTGGTCTGTCGATCTACTTGCAGCAAAAGTCATTCTCTTCTCCGTATGTTCCACAACGAGGCTATTGCGGCATTAGTACAGGACCAACAAACATTAATGTGCAAAGATCAAAATTGTGTTCCAATTGTAGACGATGAACCGCTCACAACCTCTTACACAAACGAATCAAATTCATGTCTCGTGTTCCTAGAGCAGTGGACCTTTGTTATTTTCTTTGTGGGGGCTTCAAACAAGCAATGCTAATCACTCCACGTAAAACACACCACAAAAAACGATTCTGTCACACCTACTCACATATAGGAACAAACAAACAAAAATCTCACAAAAACACAGGCCCTCCCTTAAGGGAGTCAACCACAGAACCACTAGCTTTAATATCAAATTGAAAAACAAATTGCAGGCCAAAAGTACACTGCATTTTATTAAACATCACATATAAATACAAAAATTGGTTCAAAATAGAAATTTTATCTTAACCATACAATCAACTATTTGAAAAAAATATATATTTACCAAACATTTAAGTAGGAACTATATTAGTTGGACTAAATCTCTTAAATCACACAACAATTACATTTATAATGATGATTTTTTTCTACAACTTCCATCAAGTTTCTTAAATCACTGTAAATGTGTATTTTCCAAATGATGAATTTTCTCTACAACTTCCCTTCCATGTAAGGTCATCTCTAGGTTCAAAATTATGTGATTCATAATCTTTAGAAATAAAAATCTTCCAAATTAATCAAACCAACAATTTTTGAGTAGACATTTTGAACTAACCAATGTGCTTCATCATCAAGAGATATATAAAGAATCTCATATAACCAATAGATTAAATATTGTAGTGTGCACCAAACCAAAATATTAAAGAAAATGATTCATCATCAAAACATATATAAAGAATCTCATATAACCAAGAGATCAAAACATATATAAAGAATCTCATATAACCAAGAGATTAAATATTGCAATGGTGCACCAAACCAAAATGTTAGAAAAAATAAAAAACCAAAACAATTAAAGCATTTTTACAACGTTTCAAAATGGCTAGATCAAATCTCTTCTTCAATACTTGCAAACATGTGCTTTTAAAATGATGAACTCTCTGCAACTTCCATTCTAATCTAGCCATTTTGGAACATCGTAGAGATGCATCAATGATTCCGAATTTTGACCATCTCTAACGTGAGATGCACCAATGGTAATTTGTCGTAGATATGCATCAATGGTTCCAAATTTTGACCATCTCTAACGTGAGATATAATGGATCCCCCCTATTTAATTCAAATTCTCCATTCATGTCTCGATGATGACATGAATCAATGGTCAAGAACAAGAATTCCCCCTTAGTTCAAATTCTCCATTCATGCCTAGATTATGAACAACAACAGAGTCTTAATCCAAAAGAGCATTATACTTTGACTACATGATATCTATCTTACGAAAAGAATTATGGCGATGTTCTTCAATAGGGAAGCAGAATTGCTCTTTTCAAGTTATGTTTCAGTGTTGCAATTCAAGTATAATATAATATTTGGGGTTCTATTTGGTCTTTTTCAACATATTGATGGACTATTGACTTGCTGGTTGCTATCTATTTCTTAAAACAAATCCAGCTTGTCTTTATAGAATGTGTATAGTGCATTATTGTTTATACGGTCATTATGTGAACAATTACATGCAAATTTTAAACTTACGAAGCTCAACTCAATATGTATCTGAATATTAAAAAAAAAATCAATAAGATTATGTAATAATGATGAAACCCAAAGGAAGCTCTATTGAGACTAACTGAAGCTTTAACAGTATTTTGACTAACTGAAACTGTAACAGAATTTTCTATAAAAAACTTCGTAAATCCAGATTTAAATGCCAACCTAATCATTTCTTAAGTTAAGATTTACAAAGCGTCTTTTCAGTGTTTAGTAGATCCAGACTTAGTAGATCTATATATTTACAATCCATCTTAAGTTCAGATTTACCAAGTGTTTTTTCAGTCTTAAGTTAGGATTTACCAATTGTAAGTCCAGACTTAGTAGATCTACAACTCAAGATTTATTTACAATCTATCTTACCTAGATTTACAATGTCTTTTCAGTACCTAGTAGAGTCATCCAAACTTAGTTAATCCAGAGTTTACAATCTATCTTAACTTAAAATTTACCATGTGTCTTTTCAATACTTAGTACATCCAGACTAGACTTTGCAGATCCAGAGTTTGAATAATTCTAGGCTAGTTTAATCTCCCCTTTATCTCACTTTCAAATAAGCTACTCCACATAAATAACAGAGTCAATATCTTGAATAATTACATTTTTTGACATTTTTATTTTTATTATTACTCTACTTTTTCATTGAAGTTTTTTTCATTACATTACCAAACTTCGAGTATATTGAGCTGGGGCGTACGAGAAGCATTTCTAGTATATTAAAGTTATTTTTATTCATTATATTACAAAACATTTCTAGCATATTGCACCGGGGCGGGAGAGCACCTAACATTTCCAGTATATTGGGACATTTCTAGTATATTGCGCTGAGCCAAGAGAGCACCTATAAGTAAAAACAACATGGATCTACCAAACATAGAGAAATAGTATATTGCTCTGGGTCGGGAGAGCGCCTATGAGCACCAACAGGTTAAAAAGATGGATCTACCAAACGTAAAGAAATAAATTTAATAATCGAGGTTCATAACAACGCACAAAAACATTAAATTACAAAACATTTTTAGTATATTTCGCTGGGGGCTCATAGGTAAAAAGATGGATCTACCAAACATAGAGAAATACATTTAATAACCAAGGTTCATATACACAAAAACATTAAATTACAAAACATTTCTAGTATATTTCGCTGGGGCGTGAGAGAACCTATGAAACATTTCTAGTATATTGCGCTAGGGCGGGAGAGCACCTATAGATAAAAACATTGATCTACCAGACTACCAAGGTTCCTAACAACACAAAAACATTAAATTACATAAAGCATTGTATAACCAGGGTTAATAATACAAAGAGGCACAAAAATTCTCTTGAAGGGTAGGGATTGCACTAAGATAAATACAAGAGACAAAAATTCTCTTCTAGGGTAGGGATTGCACTTTGTTCTGCAGCGTCATACAGAGCTCTGCAACCTCAATTGCAGTAAGCTTCATACGGAGCTTGCACTGAGCTCTGTAACTTTAATTGCAGTGAGCTTCATACAGAGAATACAACGAGCTCCGCAACTTAAATTGCAGTGAGCATCATATAGAGATTCCACTGATCTCCGCAAGCCTTGCGACACGTGGTCTGGAAAATTTAGATTCCATCTCTACTTCTGTATATGCGTTACTGAATTAAATTACATCCCACCACCAACAGAAACATATACATTATCCAATTAAAATACCATCCATGACTGCAACGTTTAAATTACTGAATTAAATTACATCAGTAAGTTCATTTTAAAATAATTACATCCCATCCCTTGAGGCAGTATTTATATTTTTTAATCAAAGCGCAGTATTTATATTTTTGAATCAAATCACATCTCTAATTGAAACTTTTAACTTGTGAAGAGACAATTTAGAGATCAAATAAAGATCAAAATTCCTTCCCTGACTGCAGCATATCCAATATTGAATTGAAGTGAAACATGGAAACACTAAATAGTAAATTTTGCTACTCTAGTAGATTCTTCTAAAATATAACCTCAGTAGCATATCCAATATTGAGTTGAAGCGAAACATGGAAACACTATAGTAAATTTTGCTACTCTAGTAGATTCTTCTAAAATATAACCTCAGCTTGCAGGGTATATCCATTATTGAATTGAAGCGAAGTATGCAAACACTGAATTTCGTGACTCTAATAGATTCTTCGTAAAATATAACCTCAGCTTATTCATATCTCCAACTACCCTACAACAATCTCTTGCACGTTATATTCATTATTGAATTGAAGGCTGAAGCGAATATGCAAACACTATTTCTTTACTCTAGCATATGCATTATTGAAGCAAAATATAAAATCATTGTTTTGCTAATTGGTTAAAATCTTCATAAATACTCCACCCCTACAACATTCATTTACAGTAGTTGAAAGAAAATGAATGCAATTAATCAAAAAAATCAGTAACTTCCCTCAACAAAGCCAATGAACATCCAAACTATTGACAGGATACGTTCACCAATATAAAAGTTCATTAACTCCCCCCGAGATACGAAAACCAATACAAATATTGACCATCTCTCAGTAACTCCCATCAGCAATCTCTTTAGGGCATTAGGAAAGCCAATGAATATCCAAAATACTTGACAGGATAAGCAAGCCAATGAATGCATAGACATAGTAGTTTCAGAGCCTAATTTAAATTTCACCAAAGATTATTGGCATATATAGCCTCCAGAAAAATAGCACAACATTTTCAACTACATTCACTTAACACATAATAGCAGATTGATTCACATAACAGATAACATAGTCCTTATATTAAATGAAATAGCATAGCACTACCGACCGGGTAGTGCTTCGACTGACCATCGAACAAAGAAAAAATAATAACCTGAAACTAAACACACAAACAGCACATAGACACAGAAACATAAATAGTACTTCCACAACAAGTAGGACGACAACTGAACATCATTGACACATAAGAGCCCATCCACCTAAAAACCGCCACGGAGACGAAGAACTAGGTGAAGGGTCGACTCCTTCTGAATATTATAATCAGCCAGAGTACGACCATCTTCTAACTGCTTACCGGCAAAGATCAACCTCTGATGATCAGGCGGAATTCCCTCCTTGTCCTGGATCTTAGCCCTCACATTGTCAATGGTGTCTGAGCTTTCCACTTCCAAAGTAATTGTTTTACCTGTAAGGGTTTTTACAAAGATCTACATCCCTCCTCCAAGGTCCTACCATCCTCCAGCTTCTTACCAGCGAAGATAAGCCTTTGCTGGTCTGGTGGAATGCCTTCCTTGTCCTAGATCTTGGCCTTGACGTTATCGATGGTGTCCGAGCTCTCAAATTCCAAAGTAATCATCTTACCAGTTAGGGTTTTGACAAAGATCTGCATGCCACCCCTCAGGCGGAGGACCAGGTGCAAGGTGGATTCTTTCTGGATGGTTAATGGACGCTACAAAATGTTGTTGCCACACTCTTTCCAGTGAGGATGGAACCTGAAGACCACGAATTCACTGGAAGCCTGGTAAATTCTCCACCTTACCCTTAGGCCATAAGCTAATTGGAGAGTCATAATACAAGCTAATTGGAAATTATCCCAGGGCTCTCATCCAAACGCCTATCCTGCACCCGAGCACATTTGCAGCCGCAATTCCATGGAGGTATGGATCCAGCTTAAGGAAAGCATGGTGAAATACTCCAGAACATGCATTCTAATCGTTCTTATTCGCGACCGTGGGGCTGGAGCCGTGGGAACCAAAAGCGACTGGAGTCTCAACATCTAGTACCAATTGAGAAGCGGACTCCAGTACCAATTGAAAAGAGGCAATGCCCTGAGAGCGAGGGCAGGCATTGAAAAGGCACTGAGAGAACTCGTTGCCGCGGGCGCTATGGAGGTCGATGGGCATCATCAGCATTTGGGGAGCTTCAAGGTAAACTGTGCAAAGTGAAAGAGCTTACCCATAACAGAGAGAGTTCTTATCCGGCGGGAGCTCTCCACCCATAACTGAAATGCCCACTCCACCCGTATTTGAAGATCGTGACACGATGCATTAAACACATGGCGAAGTGGAATAGACGTATTGTCTCATTCCACCACCCTCAAGAGACCATTTCAAATTATAAAGAGACAAGTGTCAAAGACATCGAATCTTAGGAACTCTATGCCCGCTGAATCTGGACGGCAGGTGTCAGCGTCAGAATGAAAGGGACGACGAACGTCCCTTTCAAAGGAAGGCCTATCGGCCTAATTAAGCTCCTCATAATATCTCTAATATTTAGAAAGTGTCTCTTGATACCTATATCTACTGGACTTTTTTCTTAAATTTCCAACTTGTAAGTTTTCACCCATAACATTTTCTTCAAAATCATAAGAAAAGGGTGAATTTTAAATTGAGTCGTTTCTATTATATCGATCAATCATAAGGGTTTCTATAAGTGATTAGAATTGAATCCTTAATTTTCTTCTCACTAAAATATCTTTCTAATCATTGTAAATTTTCTCTATTTTAATAATGGAGCTAATTGTCAAATAAACTTTATAAGTTCATTACATGTTATAAATTCTCCAATGTTGTCATAGCTTTGAATATATAAATTCAAATGCAAGAATTGTGCACAACAACAATTCTAATAATTCAAAACAACAACAAAAATCATCATGATAATAATTCCAATATATCTTACATACTCTATATGTGATACTCAAATGAAATAAAAGAATGATCACATTCCCATTGCCATTTTTAAAAGAATAAAAAACTATTATGAAGATTTTCTACTTCTCAAGGAAACTACCCCGTCAAGGGAGTGATAACCCCATTGCCACCCTACATTCTTTTTAGTAAATTGTTTATTAAATTGGCATAGTTTTGCACTAAACCTCCCTAGTTTTCTACATGCTATTACTAATTCAAAACCATGTGGATTTAAGCCAATTTCCTTTGATTTTTTATGCCATGATAATCGTGCGTTGTCTTTTTACTAGTGTTATAAAGATCCCTTTTGAAAGCTCCACATTTTCTGTGGGCTAAATCTGCATAGATGATTTCGTCCATCTTATATAGATCAAAAAGCTTAAACCAAAGTGCACATATAGGTTGAATGTCAAATTTCAATGGTTGTTTCACATAAATCCCAAATATTATTCAATGGTCTTAAGCCTTACGATGCGTCTTCATGGCATGTGTTTATTACCTTATGGAGTAACTGGAACCTACTTTCCTTAGCTCCTCGACCACTTTCTTTTACACTTGGATAAGAAACCCTTATCATTTTTATCTAGGTTTTCCACATGCTTTCCATGAGATGAATGTTAATTATCAATGGTGAAATGGGTGCCACCCCTCTTAAGCCTCTTCCAAATGCCAAGAGACTTCATGGAAAAGTTATACCCCCAATCCAATACATTGCAAATGGTTCAATATGAACAAGAGACTTCAATCTCTCACTATTGGAGAAATTCCTAGTTGTATACAACCACTTAGAGAACTAAGTCACTACTTCCTCCAAACTGTGATTAATGCGCTTGACTATGAATTTGTTCTTTACAACATAATTTTAGTTATTTGGAAACAATGCTCTGTATCACATTAAGATATGAGGTCACTAAATTGCTATGGATCTTCTTTTAAATTAAACTCCCTTCAGTGTCTCTATTAATTCATTTTTAAGGTAGAGAGTTATTTACGAGTTACCAATGTCTCATCATCATGAAATTCATGGAATTAAAACATTATAGGTAAAGTCTCTCATAAAATTCTAAAATTAAGCATACCTAATTCCCCTATGTCTATTACATAGTTCTCGAGAGAAACACTCTCAAATGAACAAACAATGATGAATATTTTCATTCCATTTAAACAAACTACACATACTTATCCATCATCACGCTTGAGCACCAATACATAGGAAATGCCCTAACATACTTGCCTTTACATAAACTACACATACTTGTCCAGCATCAAACTTGAGCACTGATTTATAGCAAATGTCCTAACATTCTTAGCGGTAAAATGAGTAACCACTAAATCTAACATCACAACTCCATCTTCAGAAACCAAATCATGATAAAGCCAAACAAAAAAATCTCTCATAAATGCCCAAAATTAATAAATGCATAGTTGTTATTACACAAATGCAAAAAAAAACACATAGAATGCCACATATCTCCAGCGAATGAAATTCCCATAGCAAAAATTTAAAAATAATAATGTAATGAAATATATATATATATATAATTTTCCACTTGTGTGCCGCTTTCAAATCTGGTTATGAGATTACTGCGGCAAAAGAATCCAGCTATAAACTTCTTGCTTATTTTGCTCTCTCAAACCTACCCATTCGTTTTCACAATCCAGGCAATCTAATTCAAAAATCTCTTCTAGAAATCATAGAGCCATAAAGCTTTATTCAGCCATCGTACAACGTAATGAAAAAAAAAGTAATATTTTAAAAATGAATTCAATAGAGAAATATATATATCAGTATAATTTATCTTTGCAATAAGCTGCACAATAACTTGTACGCATTCAAAGAAATCGTGGAGGGTAAGTCAAGAACTAACTGAGATAAGCGACCGCTTGGGAAGTGAGAATGGGTGGATATACAGAGACTTTTAAATGCTAATGATATCACTGCTTACGAACTTCCGGACACGATAATGCAATCCTTTAAAAATAAATTAACAAATACGATGAGTTGCTTCACCCACAAACTGATGGCTTTATTGTCGCTTGACCAAAAAGTAAAATACCAATATCTAAGGTCGACATTATAAAATAAATATAATTTATTTGTTAAAATTTCTAAATTTTATTTATTTAAGTTTTGATAGGTGGTGAATAAGGCTTAAGCCTTATTGGGTAATCATGATTTCTCTAACAATCTTATCGCAACATGTGCAGGGCAACATATTGATATTATGATATTGGTTTTTCAATGAGGGGTCCGAGTCACACGCTTGTTATGACCACCTGTCGCACCTAGGTCATGCCCGCCCATCGCACAATCGCTTGTCACACATGGGTCGCCCAGTCACACCCGACTTCCAATTTCGGTTAAGTGCGCTCATGTTGGGCGTTGGACTCACCCGAGGGCGTTGATGCCGAATCGAGGTCCTAAGAGAGATAGTGACAAAGCTAGAGAGAGAGAGAGAGATGGGGGAGAGAGAGGGAGAGGGAGGAAGGAAGAGAGAGAAGGAGAGAGGGAGAAAGGAACAAAGGCATAGAGAGACAGAGGTGGAGAGAGAGAGGGAGAGACAAGGGAGAGATGGAGAGAGAGTAAGAGAGAGAGGAGAGGAGGGAAGAGAGAGAAGAGGAGAGGAGAGAGATAGGGAGAGAAGGGGAAGAGAGAGAGAGAGATGGGGGGAGAGAATTGGAGAGAGAGGAAGGAACAAAGAGAGGACTCAAGAGAGAGAGGGAGAGAAGGGGAAGAGAGTGGGAGAGAAGGGGAAGAGAGTGGGAGAGGGAGAGGATGAGGGAGAGGGAGAGAGAGTGAGTGTGTATGTTTGGGGGTGAGATAAAGAGAGTGAATAAGAAAGAGACACATAGATACAAATATAGATATTTATAGTATTATATAACTAGTTTAGATCCATCTTAACCTCGAATCTATCAAGCACTTAGAGAGCAAATCTCTTGAGGTGCAAACTTTTCCTCAAATTTTGCACTCAAAAAAGAACTCTGCACCTCAAGAGATTTGATCCCTCTTACGTTTGATAAATCTAAAGTTAAAATAAATCTAAATTTATATAAAACATATTATACCAACAACTTTAAATAATTTCTTAAAAAATATATTTAAACAAATATTTTATATATATTATATTATATAAAAATTATAATAAACTAAAATTATATATAGAGATATTTGACAATTTATCTATAAGATCACTATTAAATTTACATTCTTCTTGAGTTTAATCGGATATCAGGATTGACATTGAGATCCCTATCATATAGATACGTTTTCTCATTTTAATTGGATGTCATGCTTTACATTCCAACTGTATACATATTTGTCAAATAATTATATAAATAAGATACGACGTCAAATTCCAGACCTGGTCCTCTTTCAGCGAACGATTTTCCTTTGTCATATAAGACATGCAATTTCAGACCTGCTACCTCCTTTAAACATGTGTTTTATCTTCGTGATGGGATTGGAAGAATATTTCTTCCTATTTTGTGTGGCGATCAAATCCACATTTGCGTTCGTCACTTCATCGCCACTTCCGATTTTGGGTGTCATCAAATCGATAAGCATCCCCGGGGCTTCACGTCATGAGCCGTTGTCATATCTATCCCTATAGTCTAGTTAATTTGTTCGTAATAAAATATTATACTCATTCAATATTAATTTATAATTATATTTTTAAATACGATTAAATTATAATTAAACTTTATAAAAGTCCGATGTCAATAGATACTGGATAATTTATAACGATTAGATAATTATTATTAATAACTTTAAAGATAATGTAAATATTTGGTTAATATTAGTTACAATATGGGTTGGATTATTATAAATTGGTTTTAAATATCAAAAGAGTTGGTGATGAGATTCTCTTTCATAGTGTTTGTATTTTTTTTATACTACAAATTTATAAGTAACACCTTCATAAATTTAAACACTAACAAAATTATTAAAAAAACATACAATTTATAAAAAACATGTTAGCCACGGATAAAATTATTAAAAAAATACAATTTATAAAAAACACGTTAGCCAGTTTCTTTGAAAAAAAAATAAAAGAGGTATTAGGACAGGCTTACCATTTGTTCATTTTGGAGAATAAACCATTTAAGACTATGAGGGATAAAAAAATGCAATTTAGAAAAGAACCGTTCACTTAATTCGAGATATATCATAGTTAGAAATTAAAATTTTGAGGGCGGGTTTTCAAATTCAAATTCAAACGAGTATGCCCATTAATTGCGTATGTATATCTTGTATCGTATAACATTCCGATGGCCTGGTGGTGGCAGTGGCGGTGGGGATCAAAGCGGAAGCGGAGGCGGAGGCGGCACCAAATTCATAGCGCTGTTGTGTCGTCAAATCTTATGTATGTCCATGTATATAACCGCATGCAGCTTTGTATTAAAAGCGAAGAGCGTCTCCGACATCTTGAGGGCTGTCCGGTCAATGGGGGGGCTCGTGCCACGGCCATAGCGTTGTAGCAGGCCATGCACTAAGCCAATCAATGGTTGGCTTAGTGCGGTCGTCGTTAAAAATTGCCCCCAAAAATATCCGGGAGGGATAACCCACCACTGTGGACGTTATAGATATTAGATATTATGATAAATTTTAAATAATAATGATATCACTGCTTACGATATTCGAAGCAAGATAACCCAATGCTCTCTAAATTCATTAATTAATACGATAAGTTGTTTGTGTTGACTTGCCATAATTTTTTTAAAGGGCGATCAAAGCATTTAGATTTGTATAAACGTACAGATAAATTCTCCTTCTTTTAGTCAAATTAGAGAGAGGGATTATGCAGACCATTAGTATTTGAAGTTATGCTCCTTTGACTCGAAGATTCTATGACCAAAGAACGTAGTTTCATGGCTGCTGCAGCTAACTTGTGCGTGTGAAGCAACCCATCCTTCCACCAAATCCGCAAGGAGTACTACAAGCCAAGTCCTGATTCCCACCATCGCCACTTGGTGAAGCGTGACTTGTGGCACAAAGCTTTGTGTATACTTATATATATAAATAAGTGCACTAGAGATACCAGAGGCAGGTATACATGCAAGAGAAGCGCATTACATTTGAAAAAACAGATTTCATAACAATGGAGGGTTGTGGAGAAGATGGGCAAGTAAAGCTCTTAGGTGTGGCTTACAGTCCCTTCGTGGCGCGGGTTCGCATTGCACTCGCTCTTAAAGGGATCCATTATGAGTTCATTGAAGAGGACATTCAAAATAAAAGCGAGCTGCTACTGCAATCAAACCCTGTTCACAAGAAGATTCCGGTGCTCATCCACAACGGAAAGCCTGTTTGTGAATCGATGATTATTGTGCAATACATTGAGGAGAAATGGGAAAAAAAGGCACCCAATGTTATGCCCAAATTTCCATATGACCGATCCATTGCCCGCTTCTGGGCTGCCTTCATAGACGATAAGGTAATTCACCCATTTGTTCGTTATCTCCTATTTGGGATTTTGTGAGTTGCAATTAGTTTTTCGCATTTCTGCCTCTAACATTAATTATTGGCAGCTGCAGTTCATTCCAAGTATTCGGGGAGTTTTCAAGGGCGAGGGTGAAGAGAAACAGAAAGCGGTGGAGGAATCGGTGGCAAACCTCCTTCTGTTGGAGGAAGTGTTGTCCGGGAAAGAGTATTTTGGAGGAGACGAGATAGGGTTGGTTGACATTGCATTGGGCGGGCTATTGGTAACGGTCCAAACCATCGAGAGGGTTACCGATAGTGTTTTAATAGACACACAAAAATTGCCGCTATTAAGTACATGGGCCCACAAATTTTGTAAAGCGGAGGGAGTGAAAGAAGTTTTGCCCGATTCGGCCAAGTTATTTGAAATTGTCTCGGAGATGAAAGCGAAATTGACATCGCCACCCGCTGGCAATTGGAAAGGAGGCGGATAAAATAATATTTAGATAATAGTTGTTGTGTTAAATTTGTTAGAAATTGTAATTATTCAGGCATGTGGGAGTTCGCTAAAATTAGAGAGATAACTCAGTGTTGAGTTAAAGATAAAGACTTAAGTGCAGTGAGTTAAGTGTGTGTAGGTTAAGTTATTTTGGGCGAATAGTTAGTCCAAAAAAGTTTAAATACTTTTATCGGGTTAATTTTATCAATCATGTTTTCTATGATCAATAAAAAAGCAATTAGTATTTTATGTGTGAATTTGTGTTTTGTTTTCTCTCCCTTCACAACTAAGTGGTAGGAAAGCTTTTGGTTAAAGTAGAGGAGCTTTTGGTTAAAGTGGATTGGTATTTAAAAAAAAAGTTTACATCTTTGGAGCTTTATTTGTTTTATTAAAAATGATTCTTGAAATTTAAAGTACATATTTGGGAGTTTTATTTGTTTTATTAAAAAAAAAATAAAAATGATTCTTGAAATTTAAAGTACATATTTGGGAGCTTTATTTGTTTTATTAAAATCAAATTAAAAATGATTCTTGAAATTTAAAGCCGAAGACCCTCCGTGGGCAAGTTTAAAAGGTTTTTTTATAAGGATGGATAAGAATCCTGGTGGAGAGCGCATGGTATTAAAAGAGTTTTCTTTTAAAAAGTTTTTTTTAAGAAACAAGATGTATGGTATTAGAAAAAATGAAAAAAGAGCTGGGATTTGTAATCTATTTATTTGCAATTTATTTTGTAGTATGACAATGTTTTGGGTAAAGATTGTGCTTTATTGGGACGCATATTGAAAATCATTTTGATCTTTTTTGGTGATATGGAAGACAACCTCATGCAATCAAGAAGAATCTATAAAATAGAGGAAAGACTACAGTCATGGGTCGCAAAGCGCAACTGAAGCATATTAAGAAAAGAAATAAAAAAGATGAGGCAAACATCATTTCCATGGTTAGAGAGGTTCACGTTGTAGCCAAGGAATTGAGAAGTCTAGCAGAAGACAAAGAAGAAATCAACGGTGATTTGTGTAGCTTTGATCTGCTACCACCTCCTATGTTTACATGTAAATATTTTGATCATTAGGTTATCAAGCTGTTTACTTTTCGTAGAGCTAAAGAGTTAATTAAGTATGAGTCTAATAACTCATATGATGAAGTATGTGATGCTTTATCATTGAATTTTATAAAACACACATTGGATGACAAGTGTTTGTGCAAGGTAGCAAAGGCTACAACTTCCAAGGAAGCATGGAAGTTCGTGGAAGAAGAATTTGGCGCAAGGGGGAGTGACATGCAACATCAGGTTATGTCACAAGCAAAGAAGTCAGGCACAGATATGAGAGTATATGAGCAAAATCTGAGACAAAAACAGAGATTGGAGAACCCCACTCAAAAGTGGATGATGGTTGTCAAGACCATAAAATTAAAACCCATTATGCAAGCATGCATATGGATGAAGAAGTGCAACAAAGATTGTAGAGAGAGAAGTTGAAGCCTTTGTGTGTGAAACAGAGAAAGAACAAATAAATGTTCAAGGACTCCACTGTAATGTTGATGACACAGATGATGGTGAATCCCACTGTGCTGAGACACATGTCGATGATGACTGCAAAGTTATATGTGAATCGTTGAGTCCAATCGCAGCTTATGGATTTGGTGACGTTGAAATTGTTAAGAAATTGACAATGATCACGTGCATGCTGGGATATCCCACCATAATGTGGATGAACATTATGTTGATGATATGTGTGGTTTCTTTTTTGAAACAGTGATTGTTTGTGGAAATATGGTAAGCGCAGTGTTTGATGAAACATTGGAGGTTGAAGCTACCACTGTAGCAGCAAGATATGAAGCAGTTGGAACTCCTCAATAAATAGTATGTCATTTAGTAACAGTCGATGATCAAGAAAAGGATAAAGTGATTGAAGAATTTTTTATGAGAATATCTAATAACAACGTGACAGTGGAAGACAACCTCCATGGAATTGAAAAGAAGGCAGATGTAGAGCAAGAAGCTCTCACTAAAGAGCATAAGAAAGATGTTTTTAACATTGTTTTTCTATATGGAGGTGTTCAGAATAACATGGGAAAAGAAGTTGAAAGCAAGGTTGTTAATAAGTTTGATGCAAATTTGAAGCTCATTGAAGAATGGATTCAAAAACCAATTGAACAAATTGATTCGAGTCTTAAAGCAGCAGTTGGAATAAAAGAATTGAATGAAAAGGTGAATAATGATCTTGAGTGTGCAAATTACAAGAAAAAAACAACAGTACTTGATAATGAAAGTGAAAAAAATGATATGGATGTTTCTGAAGACAAAGATGAATGCATTGAAACCATTTTTCAACAATGGAGTCAAGAAGAGATAAGATTGTTCTATCAAGAAATATGGTAGAAAGGAAGTCATGAATATGAAGTGCAAGAAGCAGAGCAAGGAAGACAGCTTGAAGATGCAATGTTGTGGCAGGAATCCATGGTTGAAAAAATATTTGAAGAGGAAGGTGTACTAGACAAGATCAGATTGTGTTTCAGCGCAAATTCAAGAAAAGTCAAAGAAAATTTGCGACAACAACAAGTAAAAAAGTATGGAGCCTACAACAAGAATATGCAACAGAGAATGAAGCAACTTCGAGGATTTAAAATTTGGAAGAAGAGAAAAAGAAAATGAAAAATTATGAAAGTCTTAAGTCATTGTAAGCCTAGCCGAGGCATAGACTAGCGGGCATGTTTCAGTGATAATTGAGTCAATTGATATTGTAAGCCTAGCAGACATAGTTGAGTCATGTTGTGTCATATGGTTGTAAATAAGGGGGGCTGTTAGAAATTGTAATTGTAATCGCTAGCTTAGAGCCCAAGTTGCATTAATACTTCCTAGCAAGGCCTTTCAGGCAGGAGCATACTAAGTGGGAAGCATTGGAATTTCAATCAAGACCAACCCGTCAGGATCAACCCACTGAGGAAGGCCTTCCACGACCAACTCTTCAAAGGGTTGACCTTTTATTCCGAGATGGGCCATGAGGTGCAATATGGGTATAAATCGTAGGCAATCCAATTGTTGGTTTTGTTGGTACCCTCTCTAGTGCCATTTAGATCTGTCCTATATATCGGTGTTCATTTTTTTGACAATTTTACACCAAAATTGTCTTTTTCTTACCACTAGGAGTGCAAGTTTTATACATTAGCAGCAGAAGTAATTTTTTTTACAATACACAGATTTTAAAATGAATTATTTGAAATCTATTGTGGGGGTGGTTCTCACTAGGAAGGGGAGATATCCTGAGTGGTCTCAGAAGATCAATCACACTCTCATTTTCAATGAGCTGTGGAAATGAGTTTGTGTAGGAGAAGG
>APFE030156200.1:0-18651 GCA_000404065.3 Pinus taeda
TCATAAGCATTTGCAGAGAACTTCCTCAGTATCTTGCATGGTCCAATTTTCTTAGACTTCAACTTATTGTATTCACCTTTTGGAAATCTCTCTTTCCTGAGATGTGCTAACACCAAGTCTCCAACTTCAAAATTCACTTCTCTTCTCTTCATGTCTGCTCTGGCTTTGTACTTGATGTTACTATCTTGCAGCTGCTGTTTCACCTGTTCATGAATTGATTGCATCCTGAAAGCAAAATCTTCACCTTCTGCACTTCTCATTTCTTCTTTCCCCAATTTTCTTAGTTCAGATATTCCTCTAGGATGAATTCCATAAACAATATGGAATGGGCTCTGTCCTGTACTCCTGTTTGGCGAATCATTATATGCATACTCAACTTGTGGCAATACCTGATCCCATTGCTTTGGATGCTCTGCAGTAAGACCCCTCAAAAGATTGCCTAAGCTTTCACAACTTCAGTCTGTCCATCCGTCTGAGGATGGTAGGCTGAGTTGAAATTTAGCTTAGTTCCCAGCTTCTTCCATAATGTTCGCCAGAAATGTCCCACGAACTTTGAATCCCTGTTTGAAACAATGCTTTTGGGCAACCCTTGCAATCTTACAATTTCTTTAAAAAACAAGTTAGCAATGTGAGAAGCATCACTAGTTTTATAACAGGGAATAAAGTGTGCCATTTTTGAAAATCTATCTACTACAACAAAGATTGAATCATACCCTCTTTGAGTTTTGGGCAATCCCAACACAAAATCCATGCTTATCATATCCCAAGGCCTATTTGGAATGGGCAATGGAATATATAATCCGGTATTCTGGCTTCTTTTGCATACTGGCAGACCTTACAATTTCTTACATACTTCTCCACCTCAGATTTCATTCTTGGCCAGAAATAAAACCTGTTGAGCTGCTCCAAAGTCTTCTCTACACCAAAATGACTTGCAAGTCCTCCACTATGCTTTTCTTTGATTAAATTTTCCCTCATCGAACAGACTGGTATGCACATCTGATTTTTCCTGAACAACAAACCATCTTGTAGAAAATAATCCAACCACTTGCTCCTATCTGCCAAAGCTGGATTCCTGCAAGCTTCAAATGCCTCTTTAAAATCTGAATCATTTTCGTGTAACTCCTTGAGAAAATCAAAACCCACCACTTGGATTTGACTTTCTTGCAACAAAACATTCCTTCTACTTAATGCATCTGCAACTTTGTTTGACTGTCCAGTTATATGCTTCAACACAAAATGAAAGCTTTGAAGATATTCCACCCATTTAGCATGTCTCTGGCTGAGCTTTGGTTGCTGCATGATAAACTGCAGAGCATGGTTATCTGAATAGAGAATACATTCTTTTGACATCAAATAATGTCGCCACTTCTTTAATGCCTGCACAACTGCATAAAACTCCTTATCATAAGAAGAATATTTCCTTTTTGCATGATTTAGCTTTTCACTAAAATAAGCTATCGGTCTATCTTCTTGGCTCAAAACTCCTCCAATTGCTTCTGCGTTGGCATCACACTTAACTTGAAAGGTTTTGTTAAAATCAGGAAGAACCAAAACAGGCTTTTCAATTACTTTCTTCTTTAACAGCTGAAAATTTCTCTCTGCTTCAACAGTCCACTTAAATGGTTGTTTATCTTTCTTTATGGTCTCAATAATAGGTGCATTAATCTTACTAAAATTCTTAATGAATTTTCTGTAAAAACTAGCAAGACCATGAAAACTCCTTACCTCAAAAGAACTTTTGGGTGAAGGCCACTCCACAATTGCTTTGATCTTTTTTGGATCCATCTTTAATCCTTCAGCTGAAATCACAAATCCCAAGTACACCAACTCTTCTTTTAGGAATAAACATTTCTTTAGGTTCAACAATAATTTTTCTTGTTGTAGCTTCTGCAGGACATAATTTAAATGCCTCAAGTTCTCCTCCTTAGATCTACTATAGACTAATATATCGTCCATATATACTATTATAAATTTACCAATGAATTCTTTAAGAACTTCATTCATAAGTCTCATGAATGTACTTGGTGCATTGGACAACCCAAAAGGCATCACTCTTCATTCATATAACCCCTCATTGGTCTTAAAAGCGATTTTCCATTCATCCCCTTCTCTTATCCTTATTTGATGATACCCGCTTTTAAGATCTAATTTGGAAAAATATTTTGCACCAGACAAGCAATCCATTAAGTCTTCAATTTTGGGTAGCGGAAATCTGTACCTAATTGTGATCTTATTAATGGCTCTTGAGTCTGTACACATTCTCCAGCCTCCATCTTTCTTTGGGCTCATCACTGTTGGTACCTCACAAGGACTCAAGCTTTCCTTGATCAACCCCTTGTCAAGCAATTCTTGTACATGTTTCTTAATTTCTTCACTTTTTGCAGGAGTCATTCTATATGCTGCTTTGTTAGGCAAGCTTGCTCCAGGAATTAAATCTATATGATGACTAATTCTTCGGATAGGCGGTAACTCATTATGCAAGTCATCAACAATAATATCATAATAACTTTCCAACATTTCTTGAATTTCAATAGGTAAATCAGAAACTTTGGTGGAAGTCATGATTACCTTGGGCTTACAAATTACAACATAGCTTACCTCACCTTCTTTCATCTGCTTCAAATACTCCTTTCCTCCAAGTAGCAGAGTTTTTGGATCTGTCTTCTGTTCCGGTCCACCTTCTTTTGGCAGTGGCAGTAATGTATGCTTAACACCATCTTTCTCAAACTTGTAGGTGTTTCTTTTTCCATCATGCATGGCTCCTCTGTCATATTGCCAAGGCCTCCCCAGCAATATGTGACACACGTCCATAGGCATCACATTGCAAACAACTTTATCTTTGTACTTTCCCACTTGAAATTCTAATTCACACTGTTCACTTACCAGTAGCTGATGTCCTTTTTGTAACCATGACACCTTATACGGTGTTGGGTGCCTCCTTGTTTTCAGCTTCAATTTCTCCACTACTTCTGTAGAAACCAATTTGTCAGTGCTGCCACTATCAATGATCATCTGGCAACATTTCCCTTGAACTTTGCATACCGTCCTGAATAAAGTTTTCCTTTGCGGCGGTTCAGTCACCTCTTTTGCTGATTAAATCAAAACTTTGTTAAGTACCAGAGATTCTCCTTTCTCTGGTGTGTTCTCCTCTTCTGGTACTGCTGTCACTGGTGCCTCTCCCTCAGCTGGAGCAAAAATTACATTTCTCTGCCTTACTTCTGCATTCTCTGGACACTCAAAAGCTCTGTGTCCTAGTTTGTTACACCTGTAACATCTTATTTCTCTGCCTCTTCCTCTGTCTCCTCTTCCTCTGTAAAAATTCCCTCTGCCTCTTGCATCACCTCCTCTAGATGCATGCGGGGTTGAGCTACTACTAGCTCCATCTTTAGGTGTTGTAGACCTTCCTCTACCACCTTGACTTCCTTTCCCTCTGAAAGTCCCTCTCCCCCTGGCAGACTGCTTCCTTATGAGTTTTTCTTCAGCCTTCAGTGCTATTTGATAGGCTTCCTCTACTGTTTTTGGAGACAATAGACTTATTTCATCCTGAATGTCCATTCTGAGGCCATTCATATATCTAGCCACTCTCTCAGCTGTGTCTTGGGCTTCTCCAACTCTTATACTCACCTTATAGAACTCTTCTGTATACTCTTTTACTATGAAAGCTCTCTGCCTGAGATTTTGCATTTTCCTAAACAATGTCTATTGATAGTTACTAGGCAAAAATTTACCTTTAAGCTTTGCTACCATCCTGCTCCAATTCTTGATTGGCTGCTTGCCCAGTCTCCTCCTTTCTGCCTGCACACCATCCCACTAGAGCATTGCATGGCCCACTAATTTGGTGACAACAAACTTTACTTTCTTCTCATCTTCCATTTCTTCATAATCGAAGAATTTCTCCATGCTATTAATCCAGTCGATCAGTTCTTCTGGATTTAGTCCTCCTTGATATACTGGTACTAACTGGTTCCATGGCCTGGCTGTGGATTTCATCACTGACTGAAAAATCTTCATCTCAGGAGAAATCTCTACCGCTTCCTCCTTAGTAGCTTCAACTTCGGGTTCACTCACGTCTCCATCATCTATATTCCTGCCAGAGGTTAGTGCATCCAACCTAGCTTGCAGCTCCTCTACATCTTCCCTCAATTCGACATTCCCAACATGCCGTCCTTTTCCACCACGTCCACGTCCTCGTCCTCTTCCAACCCTGAAAGCCATCCTTCTACTTCTCCTAAGATTTACTTCACCGCCAATTGCTGGCTCTGATACCACTAATGATGGACTGCTTGCTGGTTCCAATGACAGTCTTCCTAGTTTGATTGCAATATATTCTATGTCTTCGGTTTGGTATTTTTCTAATTCCCTGAGCTCATCAGTCATGAAATCTTCTCCTTGTGCAATAGTGGAAACTTAATAATTGCTGTCACAAACAACTAATATTTCCGCTTGCTGCAATGGCTTTATCTACTCCCTGTTTCGTGAAATGGAACAACATATATATATATATATATATATATATATATAATATATAATTGGCGCACAGCATGCTTACAACACAAACATGTGAATGTTATGACAGTATACAAGTGGTGGCGCACAATGTTTCACTGGTTTGTAACTCATACAACTCCGCCCGGCCTTCTCATAATAAACGCAATTCACACTAATTTAAACTATAGTGGACAACATATTAATCATGGAGGACAGCGCACTGTATTGTCAAAGTTTGAGACTGTTACAATATACCATACATATACTTATGCGTACAGCACATTGTATATAAATAAAACCACAACCACGCTATTTAACATTGACAATAAACACTGATAGCGAATTGCAGTTTATATGGACAGCGCACAACGTTTTGGTGACGGCAAACCCAGGCTATGTAATAATACAATTAAACACTGTGGAAATTTAAATTGCAACGTATGGAAATATGGTTGGACAACGCAGTGTATAGGGAATAGTTTAACAGCCACAGTATATATAAACTAACATAGCCTCCCAATGGAACCGCCACAACGTTCCAATTAAACTATACAGGCATACATACATAGAATCGATTGTATACGCACCACCGGTTTATAAGACACCTCCAAATTATTTTAATTCAATCATCAAAGTATGAACAACGCGGAATCTCCTCTATTACACAGTTAAACAACATTTTTTTCACACAGGTCCACGCTCTCCTTCCTATCCAAGACACTCTGTTTTTTTTCTGTGAAGAGCTGCCAATACATTCAACTTTTCCCATTGTTTCATGCATAAAAATTTCTAATTCTAGACTCTTACCTGAAAAGAAATCTTTCCTACTTGGCAGCTGAGTTTTACATCTTTTTCCTTCCTATCCCTAGCTGCCTTATTACAAAAGCAGTTACATATAGAAAGTAGCAATACATAGTAATCTTAGCTTTTCTTTGTTTTTTTCCTCAACACTAGTCTAGCATGCCTTATCCTATCTAGAAAAGATGGCATCTTTTATTCCCTATCTATTTTCTAAATTTAGCTAAAAAACATAGAAACAACAGGCTAAGGATCCCACTCCTTGCCTGTAGATTTTTTTGATTTTTTGTGGAATAAATCAGAAGATTTTTCCTCTGAATCAGATGCTCCTGCATCATTAGCGTTGATACATAAGCTCTAGAAGAGAGAGGATGGAGGCTTCAGAATGGGCATATTCCTAGTCTTGAGTATCCCATGGAGAAATGTGAATGGTTTCCTTGATCTTATCCGATTTTGTTTTCTAGACCACATTCAACATTCTTGAGGTATCTCTAAATATTCTCCGATTGCAATCCCTCAAGATTTCCTATACTATGAAGCCTAGGAATAATTGTCAAACTATGTTAATTATTGGATTCTAAAAGGGTGTATTGTGCCAATCCTTTAGAGTTTTCTTTAATTCATATTGTCTCTTAGGGTTTACTTGAAGATGATTTCTAGGAAGTCCCATAATTCTGAAGCAAACAAACAATCATTTAGAAGATGTTCTACTGATTCAATGTTGGAGAGGCAAAGTCAACATTGTGCTAGGCCTTGAAATCCTCATTGTTGTAGAAGGTCACATGTGAGAGTTTTATTATGGAGAATCAACCAAATAAAGAGTGATATTGTGTGCCAATGATTTAGTTGCCAAACTAGTTTTTAATATTTCTTCTCCACTAGAGTACCGAAGATCATGAGGATGTTGTAGACTTATTTGATGTTGTATTCTCGTTTCTGGTTCCATCCCCATATGATGATATCATTTCCATTTTGATTTTATATTTTTATTTGTCCTGGCTCTTGATAGAAGGCTTCATGAGTTTCAGAGGTTATGGTAGAATTATCTATTAGGCCATTGTTCCATATCCTTCATTAAGGTTGCTCGACTACGTTGTTCTAGTAGTATTTAACCAGAATTTTGTTTTGTTGTTACAGTTCCATCTTAAGATTAATTCAAGGGTAATTTTGATCAAGTATGGGATTTTGTTTCCAAGGTTCCTCTCAAAATAAGGTTATGTTTCCACTAGAACTTTCCTAGAATCTATGGTTTTGTATTAGATGTATGTTTCTCCAAGATTGATTCCATAGGTGTGACCCTTTTACTTGTTCTTGCATCCTCATGATTTCATTGTTATCGATACAAGGAATGTATTTACTATTCCATTTCCTCCTCTAGATCCTCCTATAGATTTTGTTTTTCATAGCTTTTCTCAAGCCATGAGAGCCCATTTTTTCCAGTTTGGACCACCCCATAGAACATTATGTTGAATTTTTATAAGAAAAATTTTCGAAGCAATTAGGGTTGAGATGTGGTAGCTTGAAGCACAGACTTGAGGACGATTTAAGATTAAGGGATTTAAAATTCAACCTAGACAACTTGTTTTCCAATTTGGAGAGTAAGTATTCCTAAACATTGAAGAGGACAAGTTCGGCACTAGAGGGATGCCAAATTATTTGGCTAGAAGGGAGCTTCGTTGGAAACCAAGGAATACGGAAATGTGGGATTAGATGGGAACAAGGGTGTTGACAAAAGTTATTTGATATTTGAGTAGATTATGTCAACTCTTGAATTATTGGTGAAGTCTGCAAGAATGGATTAAGAGGTTGAAGCTTCCTTGATGATTGGTTGACTAGCAAAAGGGTTTCATCAACAAATTATTAGTGGAAGGAAGGTTGGGAGTTGGTTCCATTAGATAATACTTTTAGCGATCTAGTGGAGATCACATGCTTTAAGTATCTTCCCAGACCTTTGACAATCATTAGGAATAAATATGGTGAAAGGGGACCTCCTTGGTGTATGCCTATGGATGTGCGGAAGGTGGGTGAAGGGGATCAATTGACAAGGATGGAGAATAATGTTTTGGAGATGAGGATTGATATCCAGGAGACTCGGGTGCATTGGAAACCAAATGTTGTTAGCATGTGTAATATATATTTCCATCTTAGCTTGAAAAGGCCTTTGACATGCCCAACATGATAATAAAGTGTCGATATTTTTTATGGAGAAGCAAATGGATTTTTTCTTGGGTGATGATGATATTGTCCAATATTTTTCTACCTTGACATAGCTTCATTTATGGTGGGAGCTGATGAGGGGAAAGAAAGGCTTGAGCCATATTTCTATGACTTTAGAGATAACTTTGTAAATGACACTATAAAGGGAGCTAGGTCTTAAGTATGCAGGGGATTTTGATTGGGAATGATTGGGGATGAGGGTTAAGAAGGTGGCATTAATGCTAGAGGGGTTATATAGGGTTTTTCTTGAATATTCTACAAGTTGAGTGACTTCATTTCCCATGATGTACTAACACTTGAAAAAATTCTATTGTCAAATCATTAAGCCATAGGAATTTTTTCTTGGGAATGCTCATAAAAGTTTCTTCCAGTTATGTTGTTGTTATTTCCCTAATCAACATTGCATTTGATGCTAAGAGATTATTTTGGGAATGTGGGTTGTAACCTTTATTATGGTTGGAGGTATTTCTTGAATGGGTTCGTCCATGAGATTTTGGAAGTGGTGATTAAGCTCTTGAGTGATATTATCATGTCCTTCTATTTTTTGTTGATGATCGTCTGTGAGGTACAAGTTTTGGTTTCTATACCTATGTTAATTCATAAACACGTGGAATAATTTGGTGTTCGTTTCTCCATCTTTAAGCCATTGGACCCTAGATATATATCTTGATTGTATTTCTCCTATTGTAAATTTTCATTCATTTGAATTTTCAAAATGATTTTTTCTATGGTAAGTTCTTTTGTTTTTCCTTGATCCATGATGTCTTTTTGAATTGCTAAAATTTCATATGTAAGATATTTTTTATGATTGTGGATGTTACAAAATTCCCGAGTATTCCATCTCTTGATGTGTTGTTTTATTTATTTTAGCCTTTAATGGAACCTATACATAGAGTTTCCCTTTATAGAAGTAGAATCCTGCCACCATTGCTTGATGTTGTTTTTAAAGTTTGGTTGTCATATCTAGAAAGCCCCAAGGCAAAAGGGGTCATTTTAGGAGTTCCTTTCTAATCGATGAGTAGCTACATAGTCCAATGATTAGAGGCATGACTCAGGAGGATGTTGGTATGAATATTTAAGCTAGCAACAAGAATATTTTTAGAAATGAGGAATTTGTTAAGGCAGGAGGTGACATAGAGAAGAGATAGAGATCCAAGTTTCTATTCGGATCATTCCTCCCTCCTTAAGAAGAAATGGTCCCCATTGCGTGATGTTCCCTCCAGTGAAGCCTTTGTTGAATATGAAAAGCCACTAAAGAGAAGGGTTTTATGTGGTTAACCCATCACCATGATAAACGAAGATCTGAGGACAGAGATACCCTGTAATGCTTGTGACCAACTGTGATACTAATAGTGTGCGGCCTAGCAAATGGACTTTGATGAAGTGTGGGTTTGTGGATGACCCATAACCATGATGAACGAAGATCTGAGGATAGAGATACCCTGCAATGCTTGTGACCACCTCTGATATTGATAGTGTGCAACCTAGCAAATGGACTTTGATGAAGTGTGGGTTTGTGGATGACCCATAACCATGACAAATGAATATTCGAGGATAGAGATACCCTATAATGCTTGACCAACTGTGATACTAACAGTGTGCGGCCTAGCAAAAGGACTTCGATGACAAGGGTTTTGTGCGGTTGACCCATAACCATGATGTTGGTTGTTGATGAAGTAGCAGGTGCCTACATAGCCTGGGGTGGGAGGGCATGTCTCCAAAGAACCCAAGTTGAATGTTGCTATGCTAAAACTGATGAATGTGAAGCACGTGCCTACTAAAGCGGGGTGGGAGGGCAAGTATCCAAAGGGAACCCACTCCAAATGCTAATCTGAAATTAAAATGGACATAACTCAGAATATTTATTATAACCTATTTTTGGAAACAGAAGGACCATTTTGCATCTTCCCATGTGTTGGAAATCCTTATCTAGACACTCTAGAATCTTAGATTCACGCTACAATGTTTCCACTGTCACAAAAGTTCTGAAAAATAGTTTATTCTAAATCAGTGATATCTCCCACATCTGAACTCTGATTTGACCCATTTATTTTTTGAAATTGAGCAATTTTTCGAGAGGATCTCAGATCCACAATCACTTTTCTGGAATTCTGCACTAAAATTGAAAAGAAATTATAGGAGAGCCACCGTCCACAAATTGTTATTAGAAACATTTCTGCAACATCGCCGATTTTAAATTAGCGATATTTCTCTCATTTGGACTCCGATTCGGCTGATTGTTTTTTTTTAAATTGAGTATTTTTTGCAAGGAAACCAGATATGTTATTTTCTTTTTGTAAATTTTTCACCAAAAATTTCAGATCTGATCTGCAAACTCGTTGCCCAAAAACATTCCTGCAAAAAAATGAAAAAAGAAAAATTCTTCCCGCTTGGACCAAGAAAATGCTCTGTGGAGGACATAGCACATTCCTAAAGCTTGTTGAATATTGCTGCAAAATTTGAAATTGAAATAGGCGTCAAACCCTCATTCCCATGGAATCATAACCTGCTCTGATACCATTGATCCGGATCTTGGGGGGAGGGCTCCAAGATCTAAAAGATTGAAATGGATTTTGGGGGAGAGGCCCCCAAGATGTGAAAATTTGAAATTCCAGAAGAAAAAGAGGAGAATGCCAAATAAAAAAAACCATAAAGATTTTTTTTATTAAAATGGAGAATAACTATAAAAGCTACATTATAGCGTACAAACTATCCTTTTACAAAATGTGACTTGTTACTTATAGTCTTTTTCAGTTACAATACCATGGGTGGATGTCAGAATACCATGGGAAAATACCATGGGTGAATGAATACCATGGCTGGATGTCACTTACAATACCATGGGTAAGTTCCTTGGGTGGATGAATACCATGGGTTGATGCCATTTTCTATTCAGATCAACATAACAAATGAACTTATTGTATTTCCTAGACCTTCTAGGATGTCGAAATCCTAGAATTTTTGGGGAAATGAATAGAGGTGAATCCATACAAGATTCGAGCTGAAATATTCCTTATTTGGGTCAAATAATTCTACCCACACTCGCATGTACAATCCTAATGAACTGAGAAAATTTGGGCCTCCATAAAAACATTGTCTTGGTCTTCAGCAATTTTCAAAATTACCGTGAAGAATCCCATTGGGTGGAGGTTTTTTCCCATGTCACCTCTGATCTCATTTTTTTATGAACTAGGTGATGAGTGTTTTCTCTGTTGGCCAAGAACCCACAAACTTGCATCATTAATTCTTGATTTGTCATGTGTTGTATTCTTTCCTTGATTTTATCAGATATGATCTCATAGGTTAGTGCTTCTTTGGTTTTTTGGTGATAAGAATTTCAGCGAGCGCGAGTTGATCTCTATAAAATTCTAGGTTTCTCGAAACGAGCACTTTGGGATTTGGGAGCATTTGGGCTTGGTTTTTGATCTTTTGTGCACAAGCTAGTTGGGAACTTCTGAGAATTGGGGTGGACACTCTTGTCGAATACTATATTATAGAAGGAGATGCTTCCTCCTCTCCCCGATATGGGCGCCATGGTCCTTCAACAAAAGGGGTAGTTGAATCATAAGGCAGGTTTCTTGTTACAGTCCTCCACTATTCAAGTTTGTAGATCACTAATATAATGTATTTGTAGTTAATAAACAAGAAATTCATCACTTAAGATGTTTTAAAAGAAAAAAATCAAATATAAATATAACATAATTATTTTCTATTTTTTTCACATTAAAGCAAAATTTCAAAATAGTCACAGAATGCAACATCTCATTGCTCAATGGTGGAGGCCCATCATTTGAATGAAACGGAAAGAGATTCATCCTTAATTGCGACTTCTACAATGAGTGGGTGAAAATGTACCCATGAGTCCAATCAATTGGATAGCGACAAGTAAACTACAAACTTGGTAGAACCTATGGAAATGGAATTATATCAAAGAAATGATGACAATGTCCCCCATACAATTTTTCTTGATAATTCTATATAATGGATTGATTCCCGCAAATGAAACAGAAAAATAAATAAATAAATAAATAAAAATAAAAGGAATCCATGATCAATCATGGGATTTGGCACCAGAAATGTAGTATACGTAGTTTGTTGTATTCTTCAATCCTAAACCCTTACCCAAATTACCACCAAAACCCAAATTTCATTAAACCTCATTCTCCTTAGTCAAAATAATTCCCTCTTCATAACCATAATTTGTACACCCCTTTTCACTCCCTTATCTATTTTTTCTAGTTAATCATGTTTTCATTATTTTCTTTTCACTTCCTTTAGTACCTATTGTATGAGCTTAATGTAGTTGTCATTCCTATGATATATTATATTTTTAAGTTATAATAGTTGTATATGAGATGCATTACTAACGATTTTTTATGATAATATATTGCTTAAATACTTATTATATTTTTTATTTCTAATTATCTAATTTCATAATTTTAAATAAATCCATGTCTATTATATATTGATTGTTTGTTTATAGATTGGTAAAAAAAGAATAGAAAAAAAATCTATATATATTTACAATTGTATACAATATTATGTTTCTATGTATTTCAACTAGCATTTTTCTACAATAATAGTGGTTGATGTTGGCCACTAAATGAACTTACATTTGCATTTACATTCGAAATCTTAAAAGATCATGGACACTATACCATGGGTAACCTACTTCCGAGCTTTAGTAAATTGAACATTAAATTATGCATAACCGCTTGAATAAAATACATAACCATTGTAATAGGCCTCTATGCACATGGTACTCCTTGATTTCAACATTGTTTATTTACCTTGACAATATTAAACATAAGCTAGTATAAGTGTGTGCATTGAAACCTGTAGATGTGAGAGGTTCCCTATGAAGAGAAAAAATACTCTTTAATTCCAATCTTCTAAATTATTCATAAGAGAAACTATGGAAATGAAATTGTAATTAACTGAAAACAAGGAATGTTGAAGATTTAATAATGTTGTGATAGTTTTCTTATCTACACATGCATTTCTTGCATTCTTATAATCTGATGGTGTTACATGATAGTAATGGTATTTTTCAAGGGTTTATGCATTGTACAAATGAAATCTGTGTCTTTTCAAAATGAATCATATTGGTTTTTTAGTTGATGCAATCGACTAAGTTATATTAAATGTGTTCACACTTAAATGATTTTCTTGGTGAAACGATCTTATTATCCCCTATGAACTTAGAAATTACTTTTCATTTCATTTTTGGTTAAAGTTTCTAGTTTGTCCTTGTATGGTCCCTCAAAGATTAAGAAAACCCTAAGTGTTTCAAGCTTAGCTTTTCCAAGCATTGTTAGTATTTTGACACTCCTTAAATGTAATACCAAGGTTATCCTTTTCAAATTAATATATGGAGTTTGAGCCATATTGTTAATTATTTACATACCTTACATACATGTCTCATGTACATATTTTTGTTAATTTCTTTATAGTCTAGTTGTAGATTTCCGATTTGATTTTTAATTGTTCAAGTCATTTGGGTTCTTGAATCTAGTTTCACTTTTAGTTTTATGAATCACTTATGTCCTCTACAATCTAAGCAATATTTATCAGTTTCGTAAAAGCATTAAAACATATGGGGAAAACTAAAAACATATTATTATTTCTTTTACTTCTCCTCTAATTTTAGCACTTGGGTATTATGCTTGTTATTGTATTTTCATGTACATTTCTATTCTCATACAAAATAGAACACACATAGTTTGCTATAAATAGAAAAATAAACACTCATTACAAATGGGTGACCCCAAGATATCTATTTTATGCAAAACATTATTCTTATTATGTTGATGCAAGTAATCTTTCTAAGGAACATGATCGTATGTAGAAGAGATGAAGTTGCTTTTGAGTACTAGGTACTATTCTCATTGATCATCTCACTTTGACGGTGAGTGTGATTGGATGTTGTTGCATAAATACGATTATGGGAATCAACCTATTTGGAGAGACTTAGAGATAAAAGATAGAATTGTAGCATATGCCAAAGATCTACTAATATTCTAATAGCTTCTAATATTAATATCTATTCCTTGTATTCTTGAGCTTCTGAACTTGTTGGATGACAATGAGAGTACTTTTAAAATGTTCACATGTTGTAAAAGTGAATCTTTCTCTTATGATACATCAAGATATAATACCTATGTTTCTTGCAAGTAATTATTTTATATTAAATCCATTCTTGCTTGGTTTCTTAAACAACTAGTAGATATTATATGTCAATTCAAGGGTTTTCCTATTCCCCTTGAAGTCAAAAACTACTTTTCATTTCCACTAATGGTTCAAATTTCTATTTTGTCCTTGAATTCTTTGAGATACATTGGGACAAGCCTCAATGCTTTAGGATTAACTTTTGCAAGATATATTTAGACTATGACAATATCTATATATAACTTACATATTATCTTTCTAAACATAAAATAGAGTTTGGCTCGTATCATTCATTATTTATTGACCTTCCATGCTTCTACCTTGTACAATTTGTTTTGTTGCATTCTCTATATATTACCTTCAAAGGTTTTGATTCAGTTAGTGGTTTCAAATCCTTTTGTTCCTTGAATCTAGTTTTATTTTTATTTATTCTATCTATTCGTAGATTCTTCATTCTAATCAACATTGGTGATTATTTATAAATAAAAAGAACACATAAGGAATCCTAATAATGTTTAATATGTTTTTAGTTCACCAATTTCAATGCGTGGAATTAATCTTCCTATTATATTTTCTCTGGGCATTTATACTCTCCTATAAAATCCTTTTCGTACTCTTTTCACATGTAAGTATTCTTTATGATGAATCGAGTGAGAGAGGTAGACGAACCTAAGATAAATCTTTTATGCCACCTCACAAGATATGAAGATACCATTTTCACTCAAAAGTTTCCCAAACTCCATCCTTCCATTCTCTAGCTCAACTTGAAGTTGTTGATTAGTTTCCTAAACTCCATGTAAAAAATGATATATTGATACATATTATAGAGATTTTAAAGCCCAAACACCTATGGTCACTTCTTCAATCTTATTACTTTACCCAAACCTCCTCCTGTCCCT
Organism: Pinus taeda; assembly: GCA_000404065.3. Taxonomy (NCBI): domain Eukaryota; kingdom Viridiplantae; phylum Streptophyta; class Pinopsida; order Pinales; family Pinaceae; genus Pinus; species Pinus taeda. Next base: position 14,574 of record APFE030156200.1, read on the forward strand.
CACAGTTTGAAGCTTAAACCATTCCTCAATCTCAAGCTCCTTAAATATAAAGCTTTCTTCAATCCCAAGCCTAAGCTTATGCTTCTCAAATCTAAATATTTACCCAACTTCCACTTCTATCTCGAATTTTGAAGCCTTAAGGAATTCAGGATGACCATGTTCTTCAAACCTATAACTTTATTAAAACCTTGCCTAAGCTAATCTTAGGAAAAAGAATCCTACCCAAATCACTACCAAAACCCAAGTTCCTCAACCCCTCTTCGCTACGCCAAAATTACCTCACTTCCCCTTCACATAACTATACGTTTGGGTCTCCTTTTATATGTAATCTAATTAATGATTTTTTTAATAATTCTTTTTCACTTCCTAATAAATTCCTTTTCTCTTCCTCGTCCTTGTTTAATAATATTAGTATTATGATCAGTAATTTTGTAACTATAGTTATTTCTATCTATGATATATTAATTATATTACAAATTATAGACAACTCTCTAAAATAGTACTTATATTTATATTATATTACATTTTTAACGGACAATATGTAATACATTATAAAATTGAATATAATAACATATAATTTTAATGATACTCATGACAACTTAATAATTTCAAGTTATTTAAATATAAACATTTAATTCATCTCACACATGAAAATATATACAAAATATATAAACGATGCAATGCTAAATGCGAAATATTATTATGAATATGTTTTTATGTATCTCTATTACGTCGATGTAAAAATCATTAATGGAAAAATCATGTTGCAGGGTAAATTAACAATATTTTGCAGATAATATCCCTCAACTATGTTCATTTTGGCTATGAAAATAATGAAAAAGTATCGACATTTGAGAAAATAATGAAAATATTGACCAACATTATTTATACAAATAATGTTTCTCACAAACTCCAGATCAGGTGCTAATCTACTTTATAAATTTAGTCACCTACGGATCAATACATAATTCCAGTTTGTCATAATTATCGACTACCCACATATATTTTTATTTGATTTCAATATTAGTTTATTTACCTGTCATTTCCGGTCACTGTGATATATGACATAATAGTATGCATTGTGTCGTGCTCGTGGTGGAGACCTCTACTTTAGGATAGTGTTGCTATATAAACTAGCATCTGCACTGAGAAGTGCAAAGGAAAAGCTATTTGATCAGATCCCAACTATATTTGTATTTTTAGAAAAGTAATGTGGCCAATTCATCTATGTTTGTATTTTTAGAAAAGTAACGTGGCCAATTAAAGGGAGTAATTAATTTTGTTGTTTGGAAATGTATATGAGGAAAATCTCCAAACCCATTCAGTATCAAAATTGGATAACAAAAACCATAAATCTCATGCAAAAGTCTCCATGAAGACCAGTCTATGACTTGTTCAGGATAGTTGTGCCAAATTTCACAAAACAAAGTATTGAAATCCTAACACATATGAAATCATTCTTTCATCCATCATTTTTCAATTGTGAATTTCTATTATCTCAAATATAGTATATTAAAAAAATATTTTATATAGAACTTACATTTCTTATTTTTTTTAATAATATTCACTAAAATATAAATAAAATCCAAAAAAAAAAAAATTAAAAACACATCAAATAATTAATACACTTATTAAAAATATCATTCCTCATTTTAATTGAAAAAATTAATAAATATCACACTTAACTATAAATAAAAATAAATACAATTTTTGAATATGATAAAAAAGATATACAAGATGGATTAAGCACATTACATTTTTTGAAAATAACTAGCCAAGACTTTGAAAACATTATTGTCCACATGTAGTGGCATAATGTACCAAATAAATATCCAAATATTGGATGCACCAACTATTCTTTTGACTATTCCCTTTGCATTAAGGAAATAGTTGACTTATATTTCTTTTGATAAGTCTTCTTTAGTAAGAACACAGATTATTGGTCCAACAACTAATTAAAAAAAATTCGCCATGTGCAGCAACTGCACATGCTAATTAATTTTATAACAAATCATATTTGAATTTGCAAACATGTATCAAGCTTGAAATCATTAAAGATAAATAGACTTTTAACAATAAAACATCAAAACCTAAGATTGTAATCCTCGCTGCATAGATGAATAATTACAATCACAATATTTTGAGAAAGAGAAATAGTAAATTACAAGTTCCAACCATGTGCAAGAATTCCAAAGTCGAATAAATAACTCATTATCTATCATGTTAATTGATCCATAAACGGATTCCAAAGTCGAATAAATATCCCATTATCTATCATGTTCATTGATCCATAAACGGTGGGCCTATGGCCTGTCGGTTTCGTCAACAAAGATATTGTGTGGAATTATATTTTGTTCTTCGCTTTTGAAATGGTACTTTTGTTCAAATTTTGGATTAAGGCTTCCATTCACGATCTACCCAAATTTATGATGCACTTATGTTTCATTTGAATTTGTTAAAACATACATCAAATTTTTTATTTTTTTAACTGTGCACCCACAATGCTCTGAACAAAAAGACCTCTGTTGTATAATGAACCTCTGTTGTATAATGAACTTCCAAAAGCTGATATGCGCAAATCTTCGTCAATGTATTCAAACTCCATTATGAAAATGCCAATTCTTTGCCCATTCACACAGCTAAGGACATATCTTGATGAACGGGCTTTGCAGACACTAGCTTTCCTGCATTTGGAAGTGAATCACTTTGTGTTGGAGATCAGATGCACAGCTAAATTAAACCAAAAAGAAACAACAGTCAAATCAAGCACATCAAGACACAGGAATTAACGTGGTTCACCCAACCAATCTGGGCTACGTCCACACAACATAGGCATCGACAATCTTATTAATCAAACAGGAGATTACATAATTAAATCTTCACAAAACTCTCACCCTCTCATAGCAAACAATCCGAATGGTTGCCTGTTATATAGCAAAGAGGATCTAACTGCCTCATAAATCCTCTCAACTCAAATTTAGGATGCATTAACTCCCTCCCAACAAACTGGAGTTAATCTAGCAACACAATTTCTATTGTTGTCACCTACTGAGATTTTTGCCTATTTTACTCAAAACAGAAAATCTCAACAATCTCCACCTTGACAACAATTAGCCTGACACCCTGTTATTATTATTTTATCTTTTCTGCAATCCAAGAGAAGCCAAACACCAGCGTAGCTTCTCTAAAAAAACTGGTTTCGTGAACATGTCTGCACAATTCTCCTTTGTATGCACCTTTTCAAGAGAGACTCCCCTTTCAGTGATAACCTGTCTTACAAAATGGTACTTGATCGGTATATGCTTTGATTTACTATGATAGGCCGGATTCTTAGCCAAATGTATTGCACTTTGACTATCACAAAATAACTTGATGTTGTCCTGCAACCTACCAAATTCACCAAACAAACCTTTCAACCAAATCGATTCTTTGCAAGCATGAGAAGCAGCAATGTATTCTGCTTCAGTAGTGGATAAAGCAACAATGTTCTGTAGCTTTGACATCCAGTTGATAGCTCCACCTGCAAGAGTAAAGACGTACCCTGAAGTTGACCTTCTCTTATCCAAATCACATGCAAAATCGGAATCAACATATCCACAAACAAATTCAGTACTCTTATTGTAAGTAATACAATAACTACTTGTGCCTCTCAAATACCGAAGCACCCATTTTACTGCTGACCAGTGTTCTTTACCGGGATTTGCCATGTACCTGCTGACAACCCCAACTGCATGTGAAATATCTGGTCGAGTACAAACCATCGCATACATGAAACACCCTACTACATTGGCATATGGAATTCGAGACATATAATCATTTTCTTCATCTGTATTAGGACATAAACTCGAAGAAAGCTTAAAATGGGAAGCTAAAGGGACTGAAACAGGCTTCACATTATTCATACCACTCAAAAGTATTTTCTTGATATACTTTTGTTGTGATAGCCATAGCTTACCATTGCTCCTGTCTCTGAAAATCTCCATGCCCAAAATCTGTCTTGCTGCTCCTAGATCTTTCATATCAAATGTCCTTGCCATCTGAGCCTTCAAACTGTTGATTTCTTCTATGCTTTTGCTTG
>APFE030156200.1:19163-83750 GCA_000404065.3 Pinus taeda
ATACCGGCTTTCTGAGAAAACCCTTTTGCAACCAGTCGCGCTTTGTACCTGTCTTCCGTATCATTCACACCCTGTTTCAGCTTGAAAACCCATTTACACCCCACAGTTTTCCTACCTTTTGGAAGCTCAACCAGATCCCATGTGCCATTCTTATTTAAGGCCATCATTTCGTCCTTCATGGCTGCTTTCCACTTGTCACTTTTCGAACCTTCTATTGCTTCCTGATAGCACAGAGGTTCATTGTCATTAGCAGTAAATGCAACAAAAGTGACATAATCATCATACCTTCTCGGTGGCCGTTTGATTCTTGTCGACCTCCTTAAGGATGTTTCTGGCGCTTCCTCGATTTGCTGACTACCATCTGTAGGAACTTCTTGCCGATCAGTATCTGAAACCTATTCATGATTTAAACCTGAACCCTATTCATGTTCTGATTCTGTAACCTGTTCATGACTAGTATTAAACTTCTCAATTTCAAACTGGGCACTCTGAGTTTTTGCCATTTTGTATCAACAAAAAAAAACCCAATAATCTCTAAAAAAAACCAACTTTTAAATACCGGCAATTTAAAAAACAAACTGCCTATGCCTTATCTGACACTGCCTTTGTATTCATGAATTCTCAAACAAAAAATGCTTAGTCAAAATAAAGTAAGAGAGAAATCTACTTGAAGAAACAAGTTTCATGCAACTATATACTACCACCAAGTTGCAAAAATTGATTATACAAATGTTGATTTTCAAAGCACAAACGTTGAGTACTTTTGACACCGCATACATAAAACAAAGTGGTGCATTATTCCGTGGGAAATGAGCCTTGGAGTTACGCCAATCCCATGCGCCCAATAGACATTGGCAATCACACCCTCTGACTTATTAAATAAAACACATACGCACCAGGTATATATATATATATCACAACACATAAATCTTCACGCACCAGATATACATACCACTGAGATATATAGTATAACAGAGGCCGGTAACATCCGAACAGGTAAGTGTACGCATCAAAAGTTCTGCGCACCAGGAATGCAACGAATAGACCAACAATCTCCATGCAACAATCAATTAACTCAGCACCTCAACGCAACAATCAATTAACTCAGCACCTCAACGCAGCAATCAATTAACTCAGCGTAGGTTCAATGCAGTAATACGTGTGAACAGTTTAAAAAAAAAATTCCACGTTAAAAAACTTCAGTTCTGAATACCTCCACGCAAAAAATAATGTTTTGTGCCACTCCTCTGCTGCGCAGCTCAGCAATACGCATGGCAAACGTTTTCTGTCCGCATCAGTTTGAACAGCAGTGTGCAGGTTTGCTCCACGCTTGTTTGAACAACAGTGCGCATCGGTTTGCTCCACGCTTGTTTGAACAACAGTGCGCAGGTTTGAAGAGCGCCCTCCACGCAGGTTGGACACACTCCACAGCACACCAGGTAGCACGAGTTCCTTCTGCGTAGTACTTCAGACATGCAGTCCAACAGGTGTTAATCTTCAGCGCCTCCAGCACGCACCTTAGCAATAGATTTCACCTCCTGCGTCATGCCTCCAATTGCTCTGATACCACTTGTTGGAGATCAGATGCACAACTAAATTAAATAAAAAAGACACAGCAGTCAAATCAAGCACATCAAGACACAGGAATTAACGTGGTTCACCCAACCAATCTGGGCTACGTCCACACAACATAGGCATCGACAATCTTATTAATCAAATAGGAGATTACATAATTAAATCTTCACAAAACTCTCACCCTCTCATAGAAAACAATCCGAATGGTTGCCTGTTATATAGCAAAGAGGATCTAACTGCCTCATAAATCCTCTCAACTCAAATTTAGGATGCATTAACTCCCTCCCAACAAACTGGAGTTAATCTAGCAACAAAATTTCTATTGTTGTCACCTACTGAGATTTTTGCCTATTTTACTCAAAACAGAAAATCTCAACACTTTGCACTCTATTTACTTAATTGTCCAGAATTCAACCTAGATATCGCCAGTGACAACGACAGTAAAGGAAAAACATGTGTGTCTCGCTTTCCACAACAGTCAATGGTTTGACGATAGGAGAGTCGATGGCCTGAATGCTCTAGTTTCAAGGCTTCTGGGAAAATAAAATCATTTACTCATCTAGCGTTCCAGCAAATCACCTCCTGGGTTGTAGATTGCTATGGCACTATATGAGCCAAATCCTGGGCAGTTGTGGAGTCAATTTTGCGAATATCTCTTTGTTGTGGTGGTAAACAATGATGTACATAAATTAATTAAAATACTTAGTTGAATGCGATGTTTTTAGAATGGGACCGGTCATGAAACTAGTGGCCTCCAAACACCCCACCAGGAAAAGAAAAATAACAAAAAGAAAACTAGTTAAACAGATAAAATATTCAAATTTCGAGAAAACATATATATATTCCTGTATTTGTTAAATAAATACATTACCTCACATCGTGACATCATTTAATAGGCCATGAGACGATTCTCCTCCAACCACTGTTCTAAACAGATGTACGTGTTCACCAAATGCGTTGGTTGTCTTTTAACCATAGACATTGATGTACCATTAGAAAAATGAGCAGGGATTTATGAAATAATAATCAAAGACTCAAAATATTGAATCAACATGAAAGAGAGTGAATATATAATGTATTTTTATTTGATTCGTATAATTTTGTATTTATTCTGTAGAAATTTAGTGAGATACACCAATTAAATTTTTGTTTAAAAACCTTATAAGTGTGGAGATTTTGTTATCATATCGAGATAATTTGAATTATGAGAGAGAATGAACTTATAATGTAGTTTTTTTTACTTTGTAAAATTTTGTATTTAATTTGTAAAATTTTGATGAAATACAAGTTAAATTTGGGTTAAAAAAAATTTATCGGTCATAAGTTTTGTTATCATATCGAGGTAATTTCAATGAGAAATTAACCGAGGCAGCTATGGTATGACTATCTCGTAACACTGTGACCATTATTCCTCACGTATTTTATTGAGTTGCGCACTATTGGATTAAGTTACCTGATCTCTTTGATATGGACAGTATTGGATTTGATTGGCGAATATCTTTGATTGAGAAGACCTAGCAAATTTCAATAAAATAATATAACATATAAACATAATACTCCGTGTTTTTTGTGTTGCCCTTTTTGTCCAAAAAACTCAAATTCATATGCAAATTCAAACGCGTCACGCCTCTGACAACCTAGGTGTAACATAGAATGAATGTGTCGTGTGGCACATATGAGAGCCTATCTGCATGGATTTTCCACTTGGTTTTCGATAGTTCGAGTCGGAGGCATCTGGGCACAACAAACTCTCAGTTCAGTTTTAAATACATGCCAGGGTCGCGTATTTCCCATCCGCAGTTGTTCCAGCACAAGGGAAGCAAATGAAGTTCAGAGCAGGCGGAGAAGTGGTGTCGGTGGGGTGAAGCAGCAATGGGGTACAGAGGCGTCAGGCAGAGGCCATGGGGTGTAAATGACACAAAAAACCAGTCTGCGATAACGAGGGCTTGTCTTTCATTTTTCAAAATGCATGTCAGGGGGCAGCAGCTCGAAGATGTTTCATGGTAGATATTTGCCCCAAATCCCTCCATGGATCGATGCGTCGACTCAATTCGTTGTTCTATGCAATGAAGAAGGGATAAACATCTTCTTTGAACCCACGTAGCTTTCAGTTTGTCCACACATTGTGAATTTGCGGCACAACTACGTCCACAGTTCGAAGCTCGGGAGATCCACAGTTTTCAGATGTCAATATGGTATTTGGTGGCTGTTTGCCTCAGATTTCTCTTCGAGTATAGCATGAAAGTGCGAAAATCGCTATATTGGGCAAGAGTTTGAGTTTTTTTTGGAACGGCGGTTAAGCATTTGAAAACTTGCTTCAAGGGCAGTTTTTAGGTTAATTGATCGAGCGAATCAGGAGGGTTTTGTTTGCGTTTGAGAGATCAAAATTGAACACGTCAGAGCCCTTCAAAGGGTCTCTGGTACGTCAGAGAAGTACGTCAGAGAAGTACTGGGTCTCTGACGTGTACAGAAAATTTTATTAGTCAAAAAAAAATTAAAAATTGATTTTTGTCATTTAAAAAAAAATTGGAATAATATCTTAAATTTTTTTAAAAATTGTCAATTTTTTTTTTAAATTTCATTTTTTCTCAAATTAAAATTTTGAGAATGTTGAATTTGTAGATTTCTTTCCATGTTAAAACTTAAATCCCATTTCAAAAACAACAGTTTACTTTTGAGTTGTTTTTTCTCATTTCAGAAACTCCCATTTCAAAAACAACAGTTCCCTTTTGAGTTGTTTTTTCTACATATGATGCAAGTTCTTATTAATTATTATGTCACAATTACCTTTTGATACCATTACATTTGGCAGTTTCTGAGTTGCTCCCATTTCAAAAACAATAGTTTTTTTTGAGTTGTTTTTTCTAATTGTGCATATGATGGAAGTTCTTATTAATTGTTATGTCACAATTACCCTTTGATACCATTACATTTGGTAGTTTCAATTGATAGCGACTAGATGTTAATATCGGCCATATATTAGGTCTGTAATTTCATTGGGTTGTGCTTAAGGGCTACCCAAAGCAAGGTTTAATATTTAATTAAATTATAATATTATTTTAAATTATTATTATTATTAATATTATTATTAATAATTATAAAAATAATAAAATTTAATTAAATTATAATAATATTATTATTATTATTATTAACCATTATAAAATTAATTAATATAATTAACCATAGCAAAATAACTAATATCAGAGTTATATATATAATATGCAACCAGATTCATAAGTATTAAAATTGACTTCCACTTTATTATTATAAAAACTCTTAACTTATGATAGATTAGATTTTGTTGGAAAGAGGAAATTACACCCGCCCTTTGTTTAACACATTCAAAAACTTCTCTCTGCAATTTGTACTTTTGTTTAAATGCATTACACCAAAAATCTATATTTTTATGTTAAATACAAACTATTTAAATATCGGTTCTTTCATGACATGCAATTGCAATTCCATTTTATGCTGTTATCAATTTTCTGTATTTAAGAGAAATTTCATTTATCATTGTCCGTACATAGTATTTTTGGTGAATATATTTCTACATTGCATCATACTTTTAGACAACGGTGATATTTAAAATCGTTAATATTAGTTGGATTGTAACTTTTTTTTTGGTATAGTCATAAGTTATTTGACTAGTTCGTTTAATTCCTTAGCATTAGCTCTAGCTTGTTGAGTTTTATCAATAGTAGAAAATGTATTTTTCTTTTCATTATTTTTGTTACATGGAATTGTAATTTATTTGGAGACGTAACTTATTTTGCGGCAAGTATTAGCATTAGATTTACTTGATTTTTTTTCCATCTATATATTTTCATGGTTATCATAATTGTTTTCTTGTTTTTTTTTTTTAGTAAAATGTATTTTAGTTTAATTCAATTTTAAATGATTTTTTTTTTTATTTTTTGGTATTTTATGGAAATATTTGCCCATAAAGTGTAAAGAATATAAGTGGTAAAGAATATATTTACTAAATTAAATTAATAATGACATAATAACAAAAAATGTGTATATATTGCTAAGAATTTTATAAAAGTATCAATGATTTTAGATTGCTATTAAATTAGGCTCATATAAGAGCATTGTAGTGAGATGTCACACACCACTTAAACGCCCAACTAACATGTAAAAGGGAAAGGGTGTATAATAGGAAAAACAGTTTAAGTCTAAATGCATTGCACTTAAGTTAAATAATTAAAATATGGAAATCATGTATACAAGTTCTATTATAGATTTGTAGTAGAATTCAATGCTGATACTACTTGGAACACTACACCATAATTTTAGGGTTATACGAGAGATTGCTATTAATTATTCTCTTTGATGTGCTTTCTTGCTCGTTTGATGATTAATTATCATGGTCACATAGACAACTCGTGGATTCACACTCATTGTGAGTAATTTGGTCTTGTTGGGTGATGTCCTAACATACATGTTTTCATTGGTTAGTGGATATATGTTGCCACTGAAAGTCCAAAGCTCTAAGGTGAAGTTCAACCCTTCATTAGCTAGTTGATCTACCAACTTCTTGCATTTTCGTAGGACATGTTGGAGAATGATCACATTGAAGGATATGAGTTGATGCACAATATTTTCTAAGCTAGCTAGGAGATACCAAATTTCATTGAATTTGGGTAGAGTGGAACCATTATGCATTCTTTTGAGCATGTTGATAATGATTTTAGAGTCACCTTCCATAAAAAGAATTTATATGGCTAGTTTCTTTATGATTTGTAATCCTTTTTCTACCACATAAAGTTCAACAATGTTGTTGGTGTTATGGTAAATCGCTACAAATGTAAAATGCTTCCTTTATCATTTTTCACTGCACCGCCATAGTTGGTAGGGGTTACCCTCGGATGTACCATCAAAATTCAGTTCTATGAAGCCTTTTGGAGATGGAGACTAATGATTTGGACTAGCTTGGGTGTGAGGAGCGTGTAAACTATGACTTGTTAGCATTGATAGATAAGATCTAGAAGAGAGAGGATGGAGGCTTCAGAACTGTCACATTCCTAACCTTTAGCCGAGATTTATGAAATAATCGTTAAAGACTCAAAACGTTCAATCAACATGAAAGAGAGTGAATGTATAATGTATTTTTATTTGATTTTTATAATTTTGTATTTATTTTGTAAAATTTTGGTCAAATAAAGTTAAATTTTTGTTTAAAAACTTGATAAGTGTAAAGATTTTGTTATCATATTTAAATAATTTCAATCATATATCATACAATATATTTTTTTTTATTTGTAAAATTTTGTATTTAATTTGTAAAATTTTGGTGAAATACAAGTTAAAATTTTGTTAAAAACCTTTATAAGTGTCATAAGTTTTGTTATCATATTGAGCTAATTTCAATTAAAAATTAACTAAGGCAACTAAGGTATGAGTATCTGGTAACATTGTGAACATCATTCTTCACGTATTTTATTGAGTTTGTTTACCAGATAAAAGCCTACGAGTGAAGTAAGTTATCTGATCTCTTTGATACGGATAGTATTGGATTTGACCGGAGAATAGCTTTGATTGAGAAGATATAGTAAATTTCAGTAAAATAATATAATTGGGGAAGAACTGTAGATAGGAATGACTTGAAAAGAGCGGCCCAAAATTGAATTTTATTAAAAAAATGAGCAGTCTAATTATTTATCTAGTATAAATAAAATTAATTTTAGGAAATTTGATTAAACTTGGTTCTTATAATTGGTACAAGGAAGAATTGTAAAAAAAATGATAATTGCTTATCACTACCCAACGCACTCTTAACCCTTTTTAAAACCATAACTAAAAATTTTTATCAAAAAAAATTATCAACCCAAGCCCAGACTAGAGTCTAATTTGGCCTAACATATAAACATAATACTCCATGTTTTTCGTGTTGCCCTTTTTGTCCAAAAACACTTCAATTCTTACGCAAATTCAGACGTGTCACGCCTGACAACCTAGGTGTAACATAAAAGGAATGTGTTGTGTGGCACATATGAGAGCCTATCTGCATGGATTTTCCACTTGGCTCTTGCAGAATGTTTTCGATAGTTCGAGTCGGAGGCATCTGGGCACAACAAACTCTTAGTTCAATTCTGAATTCATGCAAGGGTCGTGTATTTACCATCCGCAGTTGTTCCAGCACAAAAGAAGCAAATGAAGTTCAGAGCAGGCAGAGAAGTGGTGTCCGTGGGGTGGAGAAGCGATGGGGTACAGAGGCGTCAGGCAGAGGCCATGGGGTGTAAATGGCACAATAAACCAGTCTGCGATAATAAGGGCTTGTCTTTCACTTTTCAGAATGCGTGTCACGGCGCAACAGCTCGAAGATCTTTCATTGTAGATATTTGCCCCAAATCCGTCCATGGATCGATCAGTCTGTGCATAAGCGTCACTCAATTTGTTGTTCCATGCAATGAAGGGATAAACATATCTTATTGAACCCTCGTAGCTTTTAATTTGTCCACACATTGTGAATTTGCGGCACATCTACGTCCACGGTTCGAAGCTTGGGAGATCCACAGTTTTCAGATGTCAATATGGTATTTGGTGGCTATATGGTATTTTCTTCGAGTATAGCATAAAAGTGCGAAAATCGCTATATCGGGCAAGAGTTTTGAGTGTTTTTTTTTTCGAATGGAGGTTAAGCATTTGAAAATTTGCTTCAAGGAGCAGTTATTAGGTTAATTGATTGAACGACTCAGGAGGGTTTTGTTTGCGTTTGCAGTTTGTTGTCGAATTCTAGAGTGTTTGTTGAATTCACTAGATCAATTTTTAGAAGTAAATAAAAAGTAGTTTTTTGATCGAACGAATCAGGAGGGTTTTGTTTGCCTTTGCAGTTTGTTGTCCAATTGCAGAGTGTTGTTGAATTCACTAGATCAATTCTTTGAAGTATAAAAAAAGGTGTTTTTGGAAAGTGAGGTTGTGGATTCTGACTGCAACCACAGTTTTGTCGATTTGTCTTTTATGTCTGATGACCACGTCTCCATTTGACATGGATGGTCAATCGGATGAAGATTTTTTCGACAAGCCCGTTGACAATGATTATCCGATCACCAAATCTGATTATTTAGAGAATAAGACTAATCTAGAACTAATTTATTCTAAGACAAGACAAGTACACTAAGCCAAACCTCCACTCAAATTTTTCCTTTTTCCACATCTTAGATTTCGATTAGATTGAAGGACAAAAATAAAGTCTTAGAACTAATTTATTCTAAGACAAGACAAGTACACTAAGCCAAACCTCCACTCAACTTTTTCCAAACATGTTAGATTTCGATTAGATTAAGGACAAAAATAACTCAACTTTTTCCAAACATGTTAGATTTTTTCCAAACATGTTAGATTTCGATTAGATTAAGGACAAAAATAAAGTCTTAGAACTAATTTCTTGTGAGACAAGACCCTAATTTAATTTAGAACTAATTTCTTGTGAGACAAGACAAGTACACTAAGCCAAACACCCTAATTTAATTTAGAACTAATTTCTTGTGAGACAAGACAAGTACACTAAGCCAAACAGCCAAACATCCACTCAACTTTTTCCATGTCTTAGATTTCGAACATCCACTCAACTTTTTCCATGTCTATGTCTTAGATTTCGATGGCAAGAGCTATTTCCAACTCTTCCAACTCTATTGATACATGAAGCTCTCTTAAGAGATTCTATTAATGCTCTCTTAAAAGATTCTAAGGAGAGATTCTAAGGACAGTCCCAATCTCTTAGGACAGTCTTGGGACATGGGTTTTGACATCCCCTCCGTTCTCCGGCTAACAGATTCTGATTCTTCTCCGGCTAACAGATTCTGATTCCATAGTGATGGAGATATGCATGATGCCATCATCCATGTCGTTGTTTGTATTGATGCCCATTGAAACGAGTGGCATTGAAACGAGTGGCATGTAGTGTATCATATGCTATCTACCATCTGATATTAATTGCCACCAAATTTTGAATTGTATAATTGCGCTCCAAATTGGAATTTTGAATCTCAGAACCCGCGCTACCATATTTTGTTGAAATTGAAAGAAGCTTTGGTCGGTTATAGTTTCTTTTCTCAGCATGAGCTACCGGACGAGTTTGGTGCTAATCGCGATTGCGGTGGTTCTGGCTATCGTCGCCTCTGCTGGGGAGAAAACTTATTTTAGCGTTGCCATTGAGATATTGGGATTCTGGGTTTATGTATCAAATGACAGGCTGTTGCTCTGGAAGATGGGAAGCCGTAGTTTCTTTGCTCAACATAAGCTTCCGGATGAGGTCGGTGCTGATGGCGATTGCGGTGGTTCTGGCTATCGTTGCCTCTGCTGGTGAGAAAACTCATTTTAGCGTTGCCATTGGGATATCGGGATTCTGGGTTTATGTATCACATGACAGGCTGCTGCTCTGGAAGATGGGAAGGTGTGCATGCCTCCCATCATCATCAACCTACCATAGCTGATTCCAATAACAATTCTCATGCATTATATTTGGCCTCTGTGAGTCTCAGGTTTATCAACAGGGGTGTGAACAGGGGATTGGAATTCTAACATAATTACTCTTACCAGTTTGGCTCAGTGTATTTACTTTTGTAAATTCCTGAGTCAACATTTTCCACCCATATACTAGCCATAATTCCGATCGTCCCCTACCCTAGCTCTTATGGTGCTCGTTGACCTCCCAACCTGGTGGCTTCTTTTCATAATGTCCCTCGTTGGAATCCCCTCCGGGGTACTTTCTTTTTGATCGTTTTCGTGAAGTCCAACATTTGGGCATTTTAAACTCTAATAGGACTCATTTTGATGGGCAAAATTTAACAGAAGTCGGGGGTCAGAGCAAAGAAGAAGATAACACATGGTGTGTTGCAAGATACAGTACTGACCCCATTAGTTTGCAAGCAGCTCTGGATTGGGTCTGTGGCCTTGGTTATGCAGATTGTAGCCCTATACAACCTGGTGGGTCTTGCTATGCACCCAATACTTTATTCGCCCATGCCTCATTTGCATTCAAGAGGTATTATCAAAAAAACATGAAGGCACCAGGGTCCTGTGATTTCCAGGGTGCTGCAATGCTAATAGATTTCAGCCCAAGTAAGCCCAATAATATTAATATTCCCCCTTCCCCAATCTGCAACTCCAGTGTAAAAAAAATGGAATGTATGTTCATTTTATTGTATGGTTTGTTTGTTGTTTGAGCAGTTGATTTTTCTGCAGGCTTCTTCTAAAATGATTGTGCTTCTGTCATTGGCCACGTAGGTTATCTTGGCTGCTTCTACGCATTCAGGTAAATTCCCGCGCTCAAGTTTTACTGATATAAACCATTTAGCGTTCTTTGTCAAGGTATAGAGTAGTTCACTGGAATGGATCCTATAATTCTGCATGCATGACAGTATATTTTGCAACCCAAGAACAACTGGTTTTATGGTGCAAAATAATGTGTTCGGTATTTTGTTCTGTTTTTCAAGGTGTGGGCAAGAAGTTGCTGATGTGAGTCGAGGGCCAGAAAAGAAATCCTGCACTTCTATGCTCGCACTGCCTTTGCTTCTATGGTTGTCTCTTATTGTCACTCTTCTTGTGCTTTAATAGACTAGACTTCCATGAATGCAACCTGGTTGCCGATTTTATGCCAAATTTGTTAAAAGCAGTTGGCAAAAGAACCTGGTTGAAGATGTTATGGTAAATCTGTTTGCTAGCAAGTGTGGTATTTTGGAAATACTGGCTTGCTCAAATTTTGATTGTGATTATCAGGCTATTATACCAATGAGGTGATAAAATTTGGAAGGAAATGAATACTGTAAAATATTAGGCTTGATTTTCTTCTTGTAGTATGGCCTATACGAGAGTCGAGCATGACCAAGGCTTCAAATTCAAATGAATTCGACTGTAACTTCAATCATTAAATATTGTACTAATTCCTTCATTTCACCTATACAACTTTTGATGTCTTTTAAATGATAGTAGTAGTTCTCTGTTCTCATCAACTTTGCAAAATTATAAATCACTCATAATTCAAAATGGTTTTAGAAGACAATGCAAACAACAATATTCTGGGCACGTTATGAATTTAATTTTTGTGAGCACCTATCCTTATGAAAGAGAAGGGCCTTGAATCAGGGATCAGTACAAAATGTAGAAGGGCCTTGAATCAGGGATCAGTGCAAAATATTTACACTGGGTTTCAGTAAATGATATCTCATTTTTCACAACTTTTAAGAAATAGGGATATATTATTCTTATCCTAATACGAGGTAATAAATGGTGAGCCTAAATCTTATGTGAGGTGAGCCAAAAATTTATTGAGGTGTGATGAATTTTTTCTTATGTTGTTGTAAATAATATAAAATTGCAATGAATTGATAAATATGTTTGAATTGGAGAGATGCATCTCAATGGTTATAACCTATTGGTACATTGTGTATAAAAGGTGCAAGGCCTATACACAAACCCTTAGACTGGGAATGACTTGATCACTTCACTAATTGGTTTTAAAAAGCAATTCAAACTTTTTTATTTGGATTGGGAATGAGTTGATCACTTCACTAATTGGTTTTAAAAAGTAATTCAACATTTTTACTTGGTTTGGGAATGAGTTGATCACTTCACTTTTTAATTTTGGTTTTAAAAAGCAATTCAACTTTTCTTCCTTGTCAAGTAAAAAGTAAAAGAGAAAAGATTCAGCATAGATGTTATTGGAAGTATGGATAAATGTTGTATCAAAACTTTTAATCGGATATAACTTTTAGTACTTTTAATATATGGCTCTTAAATTTTATTATTATTATGCCCAGCTTTTATTAAAAATGAATTATAGGATGCAATTTTTTTTATATTTTATTAATAAAATTCATATTTAAATTTTTATTTTTTTCATGACGTTTGTTTTCAATTATTATTATATATATATATATATATATATATATATATATATATATATATATATATATATATATATAATTATAATAATATTACTATTATAAATTAAATCCCTTCGCTAATTAGTTTTGAAACAATTTAACCTTTATATTATTTTTAATTAATTTTTTGATATTTGTGATATTATTTTTACTTAAATTTTTTAAATATCTTTAGGTTCTGTGTTTAGTTTGGAGGAGATATAATATTTATAAATAAAACAATAGTTTGGAAGAGAATATAGTATTTGTAAAATGAAACAATGTTATTTTGGTTTGAAATGTGTAGGCTTAAATTTATCAATGTGATTTCTTCCCAAATTGTTTTCAAACAAAAAAAATGTTATTCATATTATATTAAAAAATTAAGTTAAAAAAATTAAAACAATATTAGAAAAAGTTTTGGGTATTTAAAAAAATGTGAAATTTTATTATTAAGGTTTAAAAAATTAAAAATAAGGATGTTTTGTATTATCAAGATTTTTTTCAAATGTGAAAATTTATATAAATATAAATAATATTATTAAAAATTAATATAGATTTATTTAAACTTTAGAGTTCCAATTGTTTGGAGGAATCAAATGTCTCTAAATAAAAACCTTTCTACAAGTTTTGCATTCAAAAAAGGTTAGTGACCATAAAATGTTTTATAATACACTATTGAATAGATATTATAGTAACAATAAAATGGAGTATCAAATAAATAAAAATAATAAAACATAATTTCAACACAATTAAAAATTAATAACAAGTAAAAGTAGCAGTACTAATAAATTGATTGAACTCAATTTGTTATATTGTAATCTTGTTTTTATTAATAAAATTAAAACATTTTTTCACAATACATATCATTGTAAAATAAAATTAAGTAATAATGATTCATACAAAACGTATAATCAATAAACATATAAAAACTTAATCAAATTTAAATTGATATAATTAGAAATAAAATTATTTTTAAATATCTAATTGTGAAATGTATAAATATAAATAGTTATAAATTAATATCCATTTTATCATATAAATTAAAATAATTATCTATATTCACTTTAATGGAGTGTTGGAGCATATATATAAAGAGGAAGGAGTGAAGAATTCTCACTTAGTTGCCATCTGAGGCATTAAATAGGGAGCTAATTATCCCATGCAATCACATACTTTTATTATTATGACTATATAAAACATTAAACTAGAAATTTATCCCTAATATTGTTAGAGTTGCCTTATTATTTTCTAAAGACTAAGAGTTTCACTATTGTTTTCTAAAGACTTCATTACAACCTACTTGTGGGATATTTCTTACGTTGCATCCCCAATTGTGTTATGCTTGTGAAGGCCTAAGCCCCTTTGGTCGAGATTTCCAATGTTCTTCCATTACAGTTGATTGGATTCTCTGCATAGTTCAAATGCCCATGAGCGTGAATGTGGTTGGTAAGAGAAATGGTTGGTGGGAGGGCCGACACTAAGATTCCATTGTGGTCTTCTGGAATGCATTTACACCAACACTGTTTATAAATTTGTTAAATTTCTAATACTCTTTAGTATTATTATTACAATGTTATGGTTTTGGTTTAGGAAATTGTTCTTGTTATCCTAGTGAGAGGCTTCTTTCATATGTTTTTGTTTGTTGGGGAGTATTTGGTTCTTCTTTAGTTTAAGAAGGACCTCTGCCAAATGCAGTTCCCTATCCATTTTCACATTTTTTATGAACTTTATAGAGCTTAAGAATATGTACTTATTCATAAGAGGTTATTGTTCAAATTTAGAGGGGGTAGAATATGGACACCTCCACTGAAATCCTTGCAATTTGGTGTTTTTTGTAACTTTAATATTAGGTTATTATTATTATTTATAAAATTTTGAAATATATATTTTTTCTTATTATATCCAAAAAAAATAGCTCAATCACATAATCAATACAATAATTAAATTAATTAAAAATATTTTATATTAAAATAGATTTGTTACTTAAAACTTACAATAATATTATTTAAGTAAATACATCTTATACGCCACCGATTTGGTGTGGCATCCTTGCAACTTTAAAATATGATATATATATATATATATATATATATATAATATATATATATATATATATATATATATATATAATTTTGATATTATCATTCTCTTTTACCTGGTTTTAAATCTTGGGGTCCCTATTGAGTGGCATCTTTATTATGTGCTATAAGGCTCAAAGAGTAAGCTCTCGTGCGAGTCTAGACTTTTTCTAAATCATAAATTCCTAATATATTTAGCTTACAGTTATTGGATATACTCTAGCATTATAGTGACAATTTCTAAATTTAGCATTTATTTTTTATAATTAACAAGTATGAAACTCAACTCATTTAATTGATATTTTTATATTCATTTTTTATCTTTTTTCATTTGAGTACTTTTTTGCTTTTGCCATATAATGAGACACATTAACATGCTTTTACTATTAAAACATGTTTCTTCTTTTCTAAGTAAGAATAGTCAAATGTTGACTTGGAAAAATGCACGGATTACAGTGTAAGGGCATCTTTCCGGTATGATGTCCCAATTAGACTTACATCGTCTCATTTTGGAAGGGATTCTAGTCCCAAACAATGTGAAGTCTAATTGGGACATCATATTTTTTTAGTATGGTGTTCCAATTAAACATTACACTGTTCCATTCCGAAGGGGGCTCTAGTCCCAAATAGTGTGAAGTCTAATTGGGACGTCATATTTTTCGAGTATGATGTCCCAATTAGACTTCACACTATTTGGGACTTTAGTCCCAAACAATGTGAAGTCTAATTAGGACATCATACCAGAGAGATCCCCTTAGACTGTAAGCAGTGTATTTCACCTAGTCAACACCAAATGACAAGGATTTTCTTTTGGTTAGAAGAAGTAAATCACATGGGTTGATATACGAAAATGTAAGATGGGAACAATCCAGAAATCGTAGGATGAATGGTTATGTGAGTGTGTAGAAATAGGAGGTAAAAAACAGAAAGCACTTTTTCATGCAATATGTGACATACTTAGAAAGGTGCATATTAAAGACTATGACTCAATATTTTGGAAGAAACTAGTAATGGGAATGGGGGAAGTACCATTTTTGAAACCCTTGGAAGACCCAATTTAAAAAAAAAAAAAAAAAAAAAAAAATAGCATGTGTGCATGGGGAGAGGGCAAGAGCAGAGAGACTTTGGGTACATAATTTTGTAAATTCAAGAAGGACAACCAATTTAGATACCCAATGGAATCCTATGTGAAATTCATCAAAGAAATTGCAATTCGGCCTTGAATGGAAATATCTGTAAACATGTATTGAAGGTTGAGATGTTAGTGAGTAACACTATTTTGGGTGAAAATGTAGCACCTAGTGTCAGTGATCCCACTACAGAAAGGCCTAGAATTTTATTTGATTTGAATGAAACACCTATATTGGGCCCAGAAATCCAAACAGAGCTTTCACCATGCTTTGATTCTCCTTCGAATCTAAATTATCATAATGAAACAAGCATTGATAATTTAGAGAATTTCTCATATAATGTTGAATCAACCAATGTACGACAAGATAGTGCATTATCTAAAGATGATGAGATGAAACGTGTTAACTCATCAAGTCATGAGAAATTGAGATCCATAATACCTACAAATTTGGAACAGGCATATGCATTGAACAACTTGGTAGACAAAGCATGTCAAGAATACAACAAAATGTTTTTCAACACTATAACTCCATCCAAGATCATTACCGAGAGAAAACATAGTTTCTTGATTTCAGTAAATAAAAAGTGGTGATGTGGTCGCAAGTCAAAATCAGGGAAAGATAAACTACAATTTGAAAGGGTTGGATGAGTTCATGCAAGGAAAAAAAGAATGGATGAACAATTGGAGTCATCTTCTCAAAAACAAAGAAATGTGGACCACACGCTTGAGATAATGCAAGATCTATTATACCCAATATTGGTATGGAAATTTCATGTTATGCATTGTTTTACGTTAAATGCGATATATTATCATGTTCAACACATTTGCATATCTATATGAACTATTTTTATTGTTACAGCTGAGGGACCCACATCTCACAACATTCCAAATTGTCGAATTTGTTTATTTGATGAACATGCTATTGAAAAAGGATCTAGCATTGGGAACACTGCTTCAGCCATTAACATCCCAATATCCTTGGATATGAAGGTGAGGATTTAGGAGGAGGTGTTGTAATGGCACACTATGGAACTAGGGTCCCTGTCATAACCACTGATGGCGCACAACTTGAACCTGTAGTCTTCCAGGCTCAGACAAAAACATTGTGAGGACTGGCATTGTAGTTCTTAGCACAAGGAATAATGAATAGTCCAATGGGGGAGGCATCAGCGCCTCCCCCCAAAAATAACACTACGGAAAACCCAACAGAGGGTGGAACAGAGAATCCAGAGAAGTTTGAGGCACAACTTGCATAGCAGATGCAGAAGAATGAACAAGAAAATCTGGCACAAGAGACAGAGGGCAGACAAGAAAAATCAGGTCAAACGAAGAAAGCCTCATCACTAACATGCAAATCCATTGCTACAAAAAGGCCCAAGATTGAGCTGCCTAGCCATAGAATCAATGAAGAAATACAATATATGAAAGATCATGCACTGATCGACAAATTTATAGATTTCTGGCCGACTGAAAAAGCCCTGCAAGGCTAGATAATTTCGAAGTGGAAGCCCAAAGGTCATGTAACTTTACAACTAGGCCCTAAAGGCTTCTTCATAGCCACTTTCAATTGCCTTGAAGATAGAAACAGGGTACTGGACGGAGGACCCTACTTCTTCAATGCAACAAGCCTTTATCTACAAGACTGGGTAGAAAGATCTAACCCTGACAAAGAAGACTTCAGTTGGGAGCCAGTCTGGATCCGCATGTACTCACTTCCACTAGAATACTAGGATGAAGATTCTCTAAAAGCCATCGGTAATGGCTTAGGCGAGTTCATTAAGGTTGCGGAGGAAACTAAGCTTTGAAGATACACTTCATATGCATGGATCTGCGTCTACATGAAGTTGGGCCATGCGCTACCGGACACGGAAAGTCTACTGCACGGTGACTTTGAATGGATTCAACCCCTTGATTATGAACATGAATACTTCCGTTGCAGGAGATGCCATGCTCACGGTCACCTCTTTCGTGACTATCCCTTAAACATGCCGTCTAGAAACATAGAAACTAGAAACAAATCTGATTCTGATGGATTCACCAAGGTAGCTGGTCAGAAAAGGCATACTAAAAAACCCCCCTTAGTGCCCAAAACTGTTGTACCAGCCTCTGGTTTTCTGTCCTCAAGCAACAGCTTTGATATCTTGACAAATCTAGAATAGTCTGATTCAGATACACCGAAGCCAGCAAAGACAAGCACAGATCCACACAATCATACATCCACGATTCCTACCCACTCCAAAACTAGTCATCCTTCGAACATCATCTCCTCTGAAAATCCTTCTGTAATTTTGACTTTTCTTCCATAAATAATTAATAAATAACATTCCTAACTTTAATTTAATAAACTGATATTATAACTTTAATTAATATATAATAATAGTTATAATATAATTATAATCAATAAAAAAATTTTAAATCAACCAGTGATATTATTTCATTTATGTTTTTACCTAATTTCACTGTTATATTAATAATAATAATAATAATTTATCATTAACTAACCATAAATTTAATTTATATATTTTTACCTAATTTAAATTATTTCCATAAATTAGAATATAATAGAATAATTTAACTTATTTCCAATAATAATATTATTAAAATAATAATAATATTAAATTAATAAACTAAAATTTTATCTTTGTAAACTAACACAACCAAGTAATTTAATTAAACATAATAACAGTTAAATAATTAATTAAAATACTTTTCATTCTAACCATTAGTTTATTTTATTCATATAATTTAACTTATTTCCTTTATAAAATAGTAAATAATAGTAATATGTATTACCATTAAAACTATTTTATTCTTTTATCTTAACAACCTAATGCTATTTTATTTTAGATATATATATATAAAATTAATAATTTTGAATAAATGAATTAGCTTTTAACTAACCATAAATTTAGCTTATATACTTTTTACTTAATTTATCTTTTTTCCATAAATTAGAATAAAATAATATAATAATTTAGCTTATTTCCAATAATAATAATATTAAAATAATAATAATATTAAATGAATAAATAAAAATTTGACCTGGGTCCTTTGGTCAAAATTAGCCGTTAATTTAGCCGTTGGAGTCTCTGCCCAGACTATTTAACATGCTAAGCTGGATTTGTTTCTTCAACTTGTCCTGACAATGAACCACACTGGTTGGTTCGAAACGCGTCGACAAATGAATTCAGCACAAAGTACTATGGTCCGAAAAGATAATGGAAATTGATGATACTCAGGCAGAACCTACTCAGTCTCTCACTCAACAGGAAGAAGGCAATTAGCAAAGCTCAATGGAAGAAGAACCAAAAAGCTTTGATCTCGGGGAAATAGACATTTTCAGTCTTGAGCAAGCTTGCAAAAGGAAGGAGTTCGGCACAATATCGGAAAGACAATTGGAGAATCTGGAAGTAGTGATCACATGAATGCATCAACATAACACTTTGGGCATACAACAAGGAGGCCGATGGGATGGAAAACATATCATCAAAGAGAGGAAGAAAAGAGGTAGGAAGACAGACTTACAGCTCACCATTTTAATTGGGGAAATGGTCGTGGAATTGGGTAGATGCTCTAAGTTGACCAAATATTATCGGTCGCTACCTACCAGTCAACCATGAAGCTAATCTCATGGAATGTAAGAGGACTTAACGGTCCCGGGAAGTACAGAATGATGAAGAACATGATTTAGAAAGAACAACCATACATTATATTTATGCAAGAAATAAAATGTAGCTCCAGTACTTTAGAATCCATAGTATCCAAAGCCTGGGCAGGATGTCAAACAGTTACAGTTGATGCAATAGGTGCCTCGGGAGGGTTAGCCATAGCTTGGAATACTTAGCAGGTCTCCTTAACAAACTTCTATGCCTCGCATCACTTCATAAATGCAATGTTCCACCTGATTGGCACCAACATACATGGGCATTTAACCAATGTTTACTTTCCACAGGAAAGTACACAAAAACTTAAGCTATTAGAAACATTGGAAATTCTCAATGCTACAAGAACTCATCCACACCAGATAACAGGTGGCGACTTCAATATGATCACATGGCTGGAGGAAAAATTGGGGGCTAGAAGAAAAATGGAAAAAGAAAGCAATGACTTCAAAGTCTATATTCAACAAAATAGACTAACAGATTTACCTTTTGACAATGACATCTTTACCTGGAACAACAAGAGATCTGGTACTCAGCAAATCGCATCTAGGTTGGACAGATTTCTAATCTTAGACAACTTTGTCCATCTTGGTGGTGACATATGTGCTTTAATCCTACCCCTAGTTGGATCGGATCATTGGCCCATCTCTCTGCAATGGAAAAATCCAGGAAACTCAAACAGAAAACCATTCAAGTTTGAAGTTTTTTGGCTCACCCACCCTGAGTTTAATACAATAGTCAAAATAGCGTGGGAAAGTTTCATACCCAATGGAGGCTCTCTCATGTACCAATTCCAACAAACATTGAAGCATATAGAAAAACGAATCAAAATCTGGAACTATACAATCTTTGGCAACATTTTTCAGGAGAAGAAAGCACTTGACCAGAGCATGGCAGAGCTACAACAAAAGATCATCCTAGAGGGAAGAACAGAGGAGTATGCTAGATAAGAACAAATACTGATAACACAACTAGATGAAAGAGGCAGACAAGAGGAAATGCTATGGAAACAGAAGTCCAGAATTAGATGGTTGAAAGAAGGTGAACGAAATACCAAGTTTTTTCACCGTACTACCATACAAAGAAGAATGAATAACATAATCTCTCACATTCAAAATTCACAGGGTGACAAAATGGAGAAACATGAAGATATAGAGGAAGAGCTCACAAATCACTTCAAAACTGTTCATCAAGAGTAGCACACAGATAGAAAGCAAGCAATCAATGAAATACTCAAGCATATTCCTAAACTTGTCACGGAGGAGCATAATCAACTTTTGTTAAGACCAGTCACCATCTTGGAGGTCGAAGAAGCTTCAAAACAACTGAAGGCTGGGAAAGTGCTGGGTCCTGACAACTTCACGTCCAACTTTTACCACCACTTTTGGGATTTAATCAAAGTAGAGGTCTAGAATGTGGTTGAAGAATCTAGAGTCATGCACTGGTTACTCCCTTCGCTCAATGCAACCTTCATCGCCCTTATTCCTAAAGTTTCTCAACCAAGCACTTCGGAGAAGTTCAGGCCTATTTCCCTTTGCAATGTTATCTATAATATTATCTCGAAAGTCATAGCCAATCGCCTCAAATCTCTCCTCCCTCTTCTCATCTCCCGAGAGTAATCTGGGTATGTCGAAGGTCACCAAATTCTGGATGGAATTATTCTCACTCATGAAACCATCCATTCTCTCAAAAAAAGCAAATAGGTCAGAATGCTGCTGAAAATCGACCTTTCCAAAGCCTTTGATAAGCTCAGATGGACTTACATAAAGACTGTGCTAACAGCCTTCAGATTCAGCCCGACCTAGGTAAGGTGGATAATGACCCTAGTTTCCTCTCCGCTATCCTCTGTCCTTGTTAATGGTGTCCCCTCTAAATCGTATCACCCGCAAGGGGAATTCGTCAAGGGGACCCTCTGTCCCCATTTCCTTTCATCATTATGGTTGAGGGTCTTGGCCGTCTCATAAAGCACTATGCTCAATCTCATGATCTTAGAGGTCTCTCTGTCCATGGCTGCACCGTTATTACACATCAGCAATTCATTGATGACAATATGCTCTTTGGTCACCCCTCTGTTAATGAAGCAAGAACCTTCAAAGTACTTCTAGACACATTCTCAGCTACTTCCGGCACAACCATCAATACCATCAAATCTCAAATTTTCTTCTTCAACACCCCTATTACCACACAAAGAATCATTGCTCGAATCATAGGTTTCCCTCAAGCCAAGCTTCCTTCATAGTATCTAGGAGCTCTACTCATAGATTCTGCCTTAAAGCATGTTTCCTAGCATCAAATCTTGGAGAAAATGGATAGTAGGCTCCAGCCTTGGACTCATAGGACTCTCAACATGGCAAGCAAATTAGTCTTGATTAAAGCAGTTCTACAATCCATGCCCCTCTATTTGTTCTTTGTACTTGCTACTCTGAAATGGGTACTAAAGAGAATTAAGAATCTGCAACACAACTTCTTATGCGGTTCTATAGGACAA
Organism: Pinus taeda; assembly: GCA_000404065.3. Classification (NCBI taxonomy): domain Eukaryota; kingdom Viridiplantae; phylum Streptophyta; class Pinopsida; order Pinales; family Pinaceae; genus Pinus; species Pinus taeda. The sequence goes on from APFE030156200.1 coordinate 40,967, forward strand.
AACAAAAAATGGGCTTTTGTCAAATGGGAAAAGGTTTGCAAGCCTAAAAAGCAGGGGGGTCTTGGCTTACGTGATTCACAACACAACAAAATCTTGATGGGAGCCAGAATAGGGTGGCAATGGGTCTCTGGTCCATAGAATCCATGGGCACAATTATGGGCAGCAAAGTATGTCAACAACTGACTGCAACAAGAACTAATAAGGATATTTAATTTGGAACGCGGCCAATCAACACAAAGACATCATCCATCACCATAGCTTCTGGGAGATAAGGGATGGGAGAACAACACGTTTTTGGATGGATTCCTGGCAACATCAACCCAAAATTGCAGTACTCATACCAGGCACAAATCATAATAGAAATGACACTAATCAGGAGAACACTGTAGCACATTACTGGAATCCTTGCAATACACAAGGATTCAGACAATGGAAACTGGTGGAGCAAATAGTATAGCAAGAAGAGAAAGCCTACTACATGGAGATACACAAAGAGCTTACCAATAGGAAAATTAAAGTTAATACAGGTAGCGATGTTCTAAGATGGGGTTACACACCGAGAGGAACATACACTACCAAAGAAGCTTACCAAATAATGTCTCACTCTCAGGATCCAATTGATCCTACCTGGAATCATATATGGACAACTAGGATCTGGCCCAAAATATCCACCTTCATCTAGTTGCTGTATCATGGGAGAATTCTCACATGGGGCAACTTAATCAAACGAGGATTTCATCGTCCTTCTTACTGCCCCAATTGTCAGAATGATGAACAAACCATTCAACACCTCATGGATTCGTGCCACATGGCCAACCAGCGCTGGGAAAATCTCCCTTTCAGATGCCAGAGACCCTACAGACTTCTTGGGGATATCAGAAGCACCATTAGCAATTGGACTCCATAGCCATACAATAGCAAAATTATCAACAAGTTGTGGACCATCTTGCGAGGTCTCCTACTTTGGACAATCTGGAAGGAAAGAAATAAACGAATTTTCAAAAATAAAAAAACCTCCATAGAAATCATATGGAATAACCTATGTCAAAATATCAAGTAAACTCTGGCTCTACATCAATGGACAACTGAGGACTTTTCGACACAGCCACAAGAACTAAGCATATGGGATAATTGGAATATACAGCTCCCACAAGCTCAATTGAACTCCAATAGACCTCATAATGCAACCAGGCCTCCCTCGCATTGGATTCACTGCCCAAAAAAAGTGATCAAGCTTAATTTTGATGGTGATTCCAAGGGAAACCCAGGAAAAGCAGGATTCAGATGCATATTCAAGAATCATGAGGGCCAACCCCTACTACTGTACTTTGGATCCATAGGATGGGACACAAACAACTCAGTAGAACTGGAAGGACTATGGCAAGGTATGCAGCTAGCTGATCAACACAATTTTTATCCCATACTAATAGAAGGAGACACTCAAATCCTTCTCAACATGGCCACACTAATCCAAATAGGAAATGTGGCTTCGCGAGTTGCCCACAGCTGGAGATTATTGGCAAGGCTTGAAACTTTAGAGACATGGATAAGAAATAGGAGAGCAATAACTTTTATGCATGTTAAAAGGGACAGTAATAAAATTGTTAATCTCCTAGCAAACATTGGAGTTGATTAGGAAAAAATCCTACATTACGGCCCTCTCAACATCATCGATGATCACAATCAACTGCAAATTTGCACTGACCTGGTGCACAAGGAAGCTCAACCCCAAAATGTAGGTGGTAATTAACAGTAATATGCGATTGCGATCAGATCGCATCGCAATATCGGCAGATCACAGAATGGGGAGACCAAAGGGCAAGGCCTTAACATATAGCGATATGTGATTGCGATCAAATCGCATCGCAATATCGCATCGGTAGAAACCAAGGGGCGGAGCCTTCACACTTTCATATGTGTGATGCAATGACATGGACCTGACGACGAATCGTAGAATGGGGAGACCAAAGGGCAAGGCCTTTACATATAGCGATATGTGATTGCGATTAGATCGCATCGCAATATCACATCAGCAGAAACAAAGGGGCGGAGCCTTTACACCTACATATGTGTGATATGATGATGCAGACTCGATGGTAGATCGCAGCATGGGGAGACTAAAGGGCAAGGCCTTTACTTATAACGATATGCGATTGCGATCAGATCGCATTGCAATATCGCATTGGCGGAAACCAAGGGGTGGAAACCAAGGGATGGAGAATAGGTAGTGTTCGAAATAATACTAAGAGGGGGGGAGTGAATCAGTATTATCAAATCAATTATTTTTCATTTTACATTCAGATCATATACGCTACTTCAGTTAGATAACACCGCGTATAAGCGCAACTTCAAATAAGGAAACCAGTGTATACCATACAAACTTATAATTCAGTTTATTCTACAGATGTTGATCATTAATTTGTGCATCAGAACTATGTAAACAGTAGTCAGGAATAGTAAAACAGAGGAGAAGACAATCACACACAGGAACACAAGATATAAGGTGGAAACCCAATGTGGGTGAAAACCACCTCCTGCAATTTACCTCTATCTTTTTCAATTAGAAACTTATGTTTACAATGATTCTGTACTGGTGCAGTCCTTTACCAGTACGCAGGCTACAACCTGTAGAGAGCTACAACCCTCTCTCGTTCTCCAGCTTCTCCTGGAAGGGAGCTACAACCCCCTTAGCTCTTGTACTAGATGAGCTACTAGTACATAGGTGCTGGCCTACTGAAGGCTTCAACCTTCTCTTATCTTCCAAGGATCACGTTTCATAAATTTTCAGACTGGATCCATGAATATCATCAATCAATCATCAAGTATATATGCAACAATCAATCTCCTTTGAATAACCCAATACAGAATCAATCAAACACTTCTTAGAATGTTGTTACCAGAAGAACAATAATAGTAACCAGACACCAATTCTGAACCAAGAACACTACAACAATAACCGGAAGCAGCTAAAGCATATTTTATGAAGCATATGCTACTTCACTATATTGAACCTACGTACATATGCATCTGTATCATTGTCAACCTGCATATATGCTTCCATGACTTACCGAACCTGCGTGTATACGGACCTTCGCTGCACTGAACCTGCGTACAGATCTATGAAAGACAGATTTCCCTTTTCAAATATTCAAGCATTAATTAAACCTAGATTTTCAGATTCATAGATCAATTCATGCATCAAATACAGTAGATCATATTCACACAAAGATACTACTATTCAAGCTTTGAGATTTGACCCATCAATAGAACTTATCCATTTGCAGCATTCAGGTTCCTCCTTAATTGTGATTCAACAATGCACCATAAATAATTACCAGTGTTCCAGATCTTACTCTCCTTCAGATATTCAATGCTTAGATCAATATCTTTGCCAAATGATCTCCTTCCTCTTTTATAGTCTTAGGCCTTTCACAATACCACGTTCCAAAACCATAAAAAATCAATACCATGGACCCAATACATGGGATCAATACTTCTGACGAGATACCATGGCCCAAAACCATAGGTTCAAATACCAAGGACTAAATACCACGAACCAAAAATAATTTCTCCCACATGTACGCGCTTTTCCTTGCATGAAAGTGCGTGTATACGCATACGCGCCTTGGGAATGTCCAACCCGCATGTATACGCGGCTTTGTTAAAATGAACCTGTGTATATATCTTTTTCTTCTTTCTGAGTGCCTGAATTGTGATCAGTCACCAAAGTGAGTTGCTATCAAGGACAACACCTGTGCCATAGCCCCAAACATGTGACATAATGCTAACAATCTCCCCCTTTGGAATTGATGGCAACCCCAAGATCGTCAAAGTCATTCTCCCCCTTTTTCATCAAGGGAAAAGGGTTGTGCTCCCCCTGAGTACATGCTGAAATCTCTACTCTGCTGTGCTGACCAAGCTCCCCCTGACTTGTAGGCAAGATCTGAAAAAAGATGTTCTTCAAGAAGAACCATGACTTATACATCATAAAAGACCTTCCTATCACCAATAGACTCTATTCATACATCCATCACCCAACCAAGTGGGGATACACCAGAAATTTACATAAGACAACCAAGTACATTACATCATTCATCCGAGGCATAGTGGGGAAACAAAAATAGGCCGTTACATGACCTTGATAAGAAAAGAAATACATGACATAGAGACAAAAATTTACAACAAGATTATGATAACAACTATCATCAACATTTGTCAATCACTATTCAGTTTAGCAACCATGTTATCCTTTTCTTCTCCTTCTGTAGTTGATCCACCTGAACCCAAAAACAGCTCGAGTTCTCGAACCAAGAGCTTCTAAGGTAATGCCATCAATGCATTATTAGAAGTTTATCTGCTCCCCCTGAACCTGTGCCAGATGGTCTTTGACGGGCCCATATCAGACTCTTTTCAACCAGAGTCTGTCCCTACAGATTTTCTTCAAACCACCATATACGTGACTGCATCTGCATAAATCGGCGTATGTACGCAGATCCTTCTTAATCAACTCGCGTACAACCACATTTCTCTGAAACAGACAAGTTTTAACAGCAAGATGATGCATCAACTACTCCCAGCTTCTATCTAAGGTATTCAAATGTTTCCCTGGGCAATGGTTTGGTGAGTATATCAGCGTCTTGTTCCTTTGAGGGAACATACTCCAATTTGACCTTTTGTTCCAGCACTTGTTCCCAGAGAAAATGATACTTGATCGGTATGTGCTTTGTCTTTGAATGCATGACAGGATTCTTTGAGATGCTGATTGCACTTGTATTGTCACAAGAAATGGAAATAGGTGGAGTACAAGTGATTTGAAGATCTTGCAATGTTTGCATCATCCAAAGGAGTTGTGTGCAACACGATGCAGCAACTACATATTCCGCTTCAGCTGTAGACAACGCAATGGAATTTTGTTTCTTGCTAAACCATGATACTAATCTAGAACCCATGAAGAATGCACCTCCACTAGTGCTTTTCCTGTCATCCATGCTACATGCCCAATCTGCATATGTATATGCATGAAGTGTGAGATCTGTATCTCTAGGATACCATAAACCATAGTCTTGTGTCCCTTGAAGATACTTGAAAATTCTCTTAACTGCCTGAAGGTGAGTTTCCTTTGGGTTTGCCTGAAACCTTCCAACTATTCCTACAGCATGCATAATCTCTGGTCGAGTACCTGTCAGATAGAGTAGACTACTAATCATGGATCTATAGGTTGGTTGATGCACTGCTGCCGATTCATCATTTGCGATGAGGCTGCATCCTGTCACCATAGGGGTACATACTAGTTTCGAATCCTCCATCCCATATTTCTTCAAGATTTGCTTGAGATACTTGGTTTGTGATAGAAAGATGCCATCTTTGTTTTGTTGCACTTGTAAACCAAGGAAATATGTGAGCTCTCCAAGCAGGGACATTTCAAATTCTTTGTGCATTACCAAAGAAAAGTTTTGACTCATGATTTATTCATTGCTGCCAAAGATGATATCAACGACATACACAACAGGTATTAGCATTTTATCATTGTCTATTTTTATATATAGATTGTTGTCTGTTGATCCTTTTGCAAAACCTTGTTGATGAAGGTACTCATCCAACCGAAAATACTAAGCCCTTGGAGCTTGTTTAAGGCCGTAGAGAGCATTTTTGAGTCTGCATACAAGATTTGGATCATTTCCAAGAATAAAACCATTTGGTTGCTCAATGTACACTTCTTCATTCGAGTCTCCATTCAGAAATGCAGATTTTATGTCCATCTGAAATACTTTGAACTTCTGAAAGCTAGATAGAGCAAGGAACATTCTTATAGCCTCAAGTCTGGTAACTGAAGCAAAAGTTTCTTCAAAGTCTATCCCTTCTTGTTGCGCATATCCTTTACAAAAAATTCTTGCCTTGTTCCTAACCACTTCTCCATTTTCATTTAGCTTATTTTTGAAAATCCATTTTGTCCCTATGACATTCTTATCCTTTGGTCTAGGAACCAACTCCCAAGTGTTATTCTTTTCAATATGCTCAAGTTCTTCATCCATGGCCTTGACCCAGCATTCATCTTTGCATGCCTCTCTTACATTTTTTGGCTTACTGGAGGAGAGCAATGCCAAATAGCTTGAAGCTTCTGCTATTGTTCTTCTTGTTTGTATACTAGCCTCTTTCTGCCCCAAAATTTGAGATTCTGGATGATTCTTCTGAACGTACCTGGATGGAGTCTTTTCTTCTATCCTTATCTGTTCTTCTGGTGCCTCAGGGTTTCTTCTTCATCATGAATCTGATTTGATGTTGATGGATAGTCCTGATCATCTTCGAAATCTTCAGATCTTACCTGTCTCGGAGTGCTTTCTTCTTCATCAACCACTACATCAATACTTTCAACAATTTTTCCAAGCCTTTTATTGTAACACTTGTATTCTTTGCTGTGGGGAGAGTAACCGAGGAGAATGCCTTCATCTGCTCTAGGTTCAAACTTGCGAAGATTTTCATCAATATTTTTGATGTAGCATTTACTCCCAAAAATTTTGAAGTATTTTACCGAAGGAGTCTCACCATACCAGAGCTCATGAGGAGTTTGAGTGCTATTCACTTGGATATTTGTCTTGTTGAGAATCACAACTGCAACAAATGTGGCTTCACCCCAGAAAGTTGCAAGAGCTCCAGACTCATCCGTCATAGCACAAGCCATTTGTTGAACCATTTTGTTTATCCTTTCCACTACTCCATTTTGCTAATAAGTCCTTGCAGTAGAGAATTCTCTTCTTATTCCATGTTCTTCACAAAAATTGAAAAATTCATTTGAGGTAAACTCCCCACCTCTATCAGACCTGAGGGATTTAATTTTGTGATCTGATTCGTTTTCAACCAAAGCTTTGAATGATTTGAATTTTTCGAAGGCTTCGTCTTTGTGCTTCATAAGTCCTATCCAACACATCCTAGAAAAGTCATCAATGAATAATATAAAATATTCTTCTCCCCCAGGTGACCTTTTCCTAGATGGACCACATACATCAGTATGGACAAGCTCAAGTGGCCTGCTAGCTAATCCTTCCTTCTCAGGGAAGTTAGTTCTGGTTTGCTTACCAAACTGACATGACTTGCATATTGTATTGTCTAGAATTCTGATGTCTGGAAGACCACGAACTGCCTGGTAATTGCATGCTTTCCTTATTTGTGAGAAGATTAGGTGCCCCATTCTCTAGTGCCATAGCTAGTGTTCATCATTCTTGCTTAGATAGCATTGATGTTGTCCTTCTTTGAATATGTATAAATTATTTGGAGTTCTGATGCCTTCGATCACTGTTTTTCCTGTATCAAGATCATGAACACTACATCCATTTGATCAAAATATTACCTCAGTTCCTTGATCGCACATCTAGCTGACACTCAATAGATTATGTTTTAAGCCATCAACATACATCATATTTCCAACTTTGACCTTTTCTTTCAACTGAATAGAACCTTTACCTTTTATGAGCACAGGGGTGTCATTTCCAAATGAGACCTTCTTCTCCTTCTGTAAGGCACTATATGGTTGAAGTTTTTCCTTATCACCCATCATATGTTTCGAACATCCAATGTCGATGTACCATTGATTTTCTTGCCCTTCCACATATAAGGCTATACCACATCTTTTTGGTTGTGGTTCTTTCATTCTCCATGTTTTGGTACTTGAGGCTTGTTCCTTCTGAGTTGTTTGCCGAAACCTGCTCCCGCATTCAGAATCTTCATGACCGAAGTTGTTACAAATAGAACATTTTGTTTCATTTTCAAGAGCAGAGAAGTTATTGTAGGTTATTTTCATGATCCTAGTCATACTTCTTTGTTTTTGAGCTTCTCTAGTCATGATTGTCTTATAGGCAGCACATTGAGCTGCTTTGTGACCAAAGTTATGACAAGAGAAGCATTGGCCATTGAAGAAGCTCCTACTATTATCAAATCTACCAACCAAATGATTGTAGTTTCTACTGACATCCATTCTCGAGGAAAATTGAGAAGGTTTTACATGTGGCTGGTTGTAGCTTCTATTCATCCTTAAGGTGGATTGCCCCTGATTTACCTGGTAGTCTTTGTTCATTCTTGAGGTAAATTGTCCCTGATTTACCTAGTGATCTCTATTGGGCCTTTGCTCACTCCTCCTTTCTGCATCAAGATAACTTTTGGAGGTGGATGGTTTCTGTGCTTGAGATGCTTCTTTATTATATCCTAGACCTGTCTTGATTAGAGGAGAACGCTGCACATTGATAATCTCATCTAGAGTTTTAGATCCTTTAACAAATCTAAGATTAAGAGATTTTGTTTTCTCAATCTCTTTTCTAAGTCCCACAATTTCACATTTTAACTTTTCATGATGTTTTTCCCTTTCAGCCAGTTGGAATTGCAGAGTATCAATAATCATATTTTTCTCTTCTAAACAAATTTTGAGTTTAGAAATCTCTTCATAAAAGCCTTCTTCATCTATAGCATCCATGAAATCATCATCTTCAAAAGCCATTAAAAGTCTATAGTTATTACCTTGTTCATCTTCATCACTATTTGAAAGTCCATCACTGTCTTCATGAGTGTAATAGCTTTTCTTGTTTACATTCTGTTTCTTGTTCCATCAAACAAGTTCCTTACCTTTGTCAAGCTTATCTTTATGAGGACACTTGGCAGTATAGTGACTAACTCTTCCGCAAGCAAAGAATTTGAAAGGTAACTTACCTCCGAATCTTCCAGCACCCCATTGAAGGTTCTTGACAAAATTTGATTCTTCCTCTTCTTCTGACAGATGTCCTGACTCATAGTAATCTCCTCTGCCTGAAGCCTTGAATGCAGCGTCTCTTCTATTTGATGGTCCTCCTTTCCTCATTTTGTAAGCAGTTAGAATTCCGTGTAACTGCGACATGGTAATTTTCTGTAGATTCTCCTTTTCTTCTATTGCATAAACCTTTGATTCAAACTTAGGGGACAAAGATCTTAAAACCTTTTCAACCAAAACAGCCTCTTTTATTTCTTCACCCAAGTTTTTCATACAATTAACAATATCATCTATACGTAGGAAATAGTTAGCCACACTTTCATCATTGTACATTCTAAGATTTTCATACTGAATTCTGAGGGTTTGAAGTTTTGCTCGTTTTACCTGTTCATCTCCTTCATAACTCAGAACGATCTTGTCCCATATTTATTTTGTGGTTTTGTACTGCATCACCTTGACGAATTCTGATTATGATAGACATCCTAATAGAGTATTGACAGCCTTTGCATTTGTTTCAAACTACTTCTTTTCAGCCGGATCTGTAGGAGTTGCTGAAGGAAAAGTGTACCCTGTATCTATGATATCCCAGACTTTTGTACCAAGAGATTGAAGATAGGCTGTGACTCTTACCTTCCAATAGACGAAGTTGGTCCCATCAAAAATTGGTGGCCTGATCAATGCCTCTCTCTCGTAGTTGTTCATAATGATAGATCTTCCTTTAAGTGATCAAGCTTCTTCTGAAGGACCTGGCTCTGATACCAATTGTTGGAAATAATACTGAGAGGGGGGGTGAATCAGTATTATCAAATCAATTATTTTTTATTTTACATTCAGATCATATACGCTACTTCAGTTAGATAAAACCATGTATATATAGAACTTCAGATAAGGAAACTAGCGTATACCATGCAAACTTATAATTCAGTTTATTCTACAGATGTTGATCATTAATATGTGCATCAGAACTATGTAAACGGTAACCAGGAACAGTAAAATAGAGTAGAAGACAATCAAACACAAGAACACAAGATATAAAGTGGAAACCCAATGTGGGTGAAAACCACCTGCTGTAATTCATCTCTATCTTTTTCAATTAGAAACTTCTGTTTACAATGATTTTGTACTGGTGCAGTCCTTTACCAGTATGCAGGTTGCAACCTGCAGAGAGCTACAACCCTCTCTCATTCTCCATCTTCTCCTGGAAGGGAGCTACAACCTGCTTAGCTCTTGTACTAGCTGAGCTACTAGTACGTAGGTGCTGACCTACTGAAGGCTTCAACGTTTTCTTATCTTCCAGGACCACGTTTCATAAATTTTCAGACTGGATCCATGAATAACATCAATCAAGTATATCTGCAAAAATCAATCTCCTTTGAAAAATCTAATATATAATCAATCAAACACTTCTCAGAATGTTGTTACCAGAAGAACAATAACAGTAACCAAACACCAATTCTAAACCCAGAACACTGCAGTAATATCCAGAAGCATCTAACACATATTTCATGAAATATACGCTACTTCACTATACTGAAACCTGCATACATACACATCTGTATCATTGTCAACCTGTGTATACGCTTTTGTGACTTACTGAACCTGCGTGTATATGCACCTTCACTGTGCTGAACCTGCGTATAGATCTATGAAAGATAGATTTCCCTTTTCAAATATTCAAGCATTAATTAAACCCAGATTTGCAAATTCATAGATCAATTCATGCGTCAAATACAGTAGATCATAATCACACAAAGATACTACTATTCAAGCTTTGAGATTTGACCCATCAATAGAACTTATCCATTTTGTAGCATTCAGGTTCCTCCTTGATTGTGATTTAGCAATGCACCATAACTAATTACCAGTGTTCCAGATCTTACTCTCCTTCAGATATTCAATGCTTAGATCAATATTTTTGCCAAATGATCTCCTTCCTCTTTTATAGTCTTAGTCCTTTCACAATACCACAGTCCAAAACCATAACAAATCAATACCATGGACCCAATACATTGGATCAGAACTTTTGACGAGATACCACGGCCCAAAACCATACGTTCAAATACCAAGGACTAAATACCACGGACCAAAAAATAAGTTCTCCCATATGTGTGTGCTTTTCCTTGCGTGAAAGTGTGTGTATATGCATACACGACTTCCGAACGTCTAACCCGCGGTATACGCGGCTTCGTCAAGGTGAACCTGTGTATATATATTTTTCTTCTTCCTGAGTGCCTGAACTAAGATCTGTCACCAAAGTGAGTTGCCATCAAGGACAACACCTGTGCCATAACGCCAAACCTGTGCCATAATGCCAACATTTCCATGTTTTTATTATAGTTTTCTATAATAAAAGGAAACATTGTCTTGTTCCTGACATCAACTTTGTTTATACATATGATGTTATTGCTATGGTTTATATATGAATGACTATTTCAATGTATAACTAACCATCTACTTATATGATATAGAGTTGATTTCACTACAATGCTTTATCTATATGTTGCTATGTGTATTCGAATTGGCTAATTTGTAGGTTCGAAGATCATCAGAAGTTGCAAAGGGTTTGAACCCTGTCTGGAACTACACAAACGAAGGACATCCGAGTATGTTCATCCTCGCATAGTTAGTTTGTTTAAGCATATTTCCTGAGTTGAATGCTTGTTTCTTGTTGTACATTACTCTTGCTCTGTTAGGGTTTTGACCCAAATCCCTAGGGGACTTATTCCCTCAACAGAATTGGCGACTCCACTGGGGATAACAATCTTGTTATTCCTAGTTTGAGTTATTTAGTGCCAATTAGAGCTTAGTTCTTAGTTTTCTTGCTATCACTGTATTGCCTGCTCTTATAGGAACTCAAACTTGAAGTCTGATCTTTTTCATCAGGCCTCATTTTTTATTTTTCTTTTAAAACTTCATATACGCATCTTTGTCTATTTACAGAAGTGTACACATGCTTGTTTCTATGAACTGAAACTGCGTATACACAAGTTTCTTTTGGTAGAAGCATGTGTACACGCAGCTGTGTAGAGACACAATCGCGTATACAATTTTTTGCATGATTTTTTCAAATCTTTCTACCTAGAAAGATATGTTTCTTGGTCTATGTGGTTTCTGAGTGGTCAATTTCTGTTTTCAGAATTTAATTTTCCAATGAGCTTACTGTTACAAATTCTCTCCTGCTTTGAAAAGTTTCTGGTCTCGGTTTGCTTTACAGTGAGTTTTATGTTTGAACACATAAGGCTTCTTATAGAGGTTCTTGATCGTTCTGGTCTTCCACAACAGAAGATTGTCTACAATCTTAGTGTCAAACATCATTTTTATGGTTTGCTTGCTTTGCTTCCCGTCAATTTGTGGCCATTCAATTTTTCTTGCTTTTCGAAAGTTTCTTGTTGATGAATTTGAAAGTGTGTCTTTCTTGATTTCTTGACCAGTTTTCTCAAAGCTCTTTTTGCTTATTTTGGATCGTTTAGTGCAAGTTGAAACACCTATTTTGTTCAAGTTTTCATTCGTGTTGAATTGATAACTTGCAAGGGTTCCTTATGATTTTGTTTCGATCTTTGAGTCTTTGGTGGCATTTTGAGTGCTTTTGAAAAGTTGTTTTTATTGTTTCTTGAAAAACAAAAGTCCTTCAAAAACAATGTTTTTGCTTTCTTTGCCGAATTTGAGTTTGGTTTCTTTTGGTTTTTGAGAGTGATTTGTGAGCTTTTTTATTAGTCCTTCTTGTTTTGGGAAAGATTTTGTGTTCAAAATTCTTATTCCTTTCAAGCACTTAAGTTGGCTCATCAACAAATTGCTTTCATTTCTTTTTAGAGTAATCTAGAATTTTGCATTATCATGTACACTTTACATTAGGGTAGTTTTGCATTATTGAAGCATGAATAGTTTTTTACTTTTTGTGAATGTGAATTCTACTACAAGAAAATAAAAGGAAAAAAGAAAATTCTTTATAGAATTTTCTTAGAACCCAAATAGAAGTTGCTTTTCATTGAAGAACAAACAAGTGCATTGCATATAAGTTGGTTTTTCATTAATTTCTTTTGCATCATAAGAACACCATTAGTTTCACTTCCGTATTGTCCCTTTGACTTAAAAAGAACAACCACTTAAAATCAAGTGCTTAATAAAATAAACTAGAACTTTTTATATTGTCAATCAGTATACACCAATAAGTTTTAGGTTTATTTAGGGCCTTGGATTAGGCGAGAGGAGAGAAAACTCTCCAAGGCCACTCTAAATTGTGAAACATAGAAGTCTGAATAAAGAGTGAAATCTAATAGCGTTAGGGAGACCGAGAAAGCTCCATGACTGGGAGTTAAGCACGAGAGTTTGTGAAGGTAAGGATGAGAAGATACCCCTTCTCTTACTTGTCGGATCTTACCTCACGACTGTTCCACCCAGCTTCTAATACGAGTTGGTGCCTTTAGTTGCCAATCCTAGGGATCTACATAGGTGGCTACGGAGGGGAATCCCATGGCACTTGAGGTTGACATTGCATCACATTCAACGGTACTTTTGGAGGGCACCCTTGTAAAGCTTGGGGGCTTGTACTGGCAAAGGCTGTTGGCTGGAGGTTAGTCTAACTACCTCTGATACCTTCTCTAGTAGACTTGGGGCTTAATTACCCCAATCTATTTTCGACAGGCCATTTTTATTCACTTTCTTGTATTTTGGTGTCCGGTCCTAATCACCTGGAGCAGAAATATTTGGAAGTTGTTTAACTGTTGAACTCTTTAGGGACATTTTTTAGTGTGTGTTATGTGCTCCTAGTCACTCTAGCTTTTAATTTTCTTGAGTCTTTAAGTAGATCTTGTTAAAATAATTCAAAGTGGCTAACCAATCACTTAGACGGTCCCGTAGACTTCATGGGCTTTCACCTGCGAGTCCAGAGCCTTCTCCTAGAAGGCGTAGGAGTGATTCTACCAGTGGTAGCTGGCGCATTGGAGATTGATCCTCTACTTGGGGACATCAGTGTACAAGGTAGACTTGGTACTACCATAGAGTTAGAGAGGAATACACTAGTTATTTCTTGAGTACTCTTCCAGTCGGAAGATAATATTGAGGTAGAAGAACTCTCAGAGTCAATTGCGGCTCTGAATTCTCCTCTTCCTCCAGATCATCTGGATGTATTGTTATACATCAAAACTCCGACACACAGGCCTTGAAGCCTAGGTCCACACACATACATCCCTTCGATGACCACTGTTGGAAGCATGGAATCCACTACAAGTACTACGAGTATGCAGACTCCTATATCAGTATAAGGGGGAGGAACTATTTCCATCCCTTCTACATCTTTATTTGGGTCTACTGCCAGCACATCCTTGTTTATGTCTACTTCCATTCCATCGATGAGTGGAAGTTCTAAATCTCATGCATCCAATTTTGGATTCTTCCCTTTTGGAATGCCCTCTCAAGGTATTCCTTTAGTTCCATTAAGTGTACCATTAACTACCTCCGCGTACATGATGAGTGGATTAGCTTCTTTTTAGGTTTTCCCCTTTGGAAGTGGTCATATACCACATTCCAATCCGATGGTAGGGTCTATGCCTTTTCATTTCGCAGGTCAAGGTACTAATCCTTTTCAGAGTTGGACAAACCCTATAGTTACTGGGATAGGAACTGGGAATCAGTTTTTCGGCTAATAAGGGGATGGGCCATATTCCTTAGTCAATTCATTTTGAAGTTTTCCACCCTTAGCTAATGCTTGGAACCCTTACCAGGGGCTGTCAGCTCCTTACAATAATTCGTTAGGGGGAAACTTTACCCGTTACAGAGGTTTTTCGGCTGGAGTTGGTCAAACTTTGAGTTTTGTTGGACCACAAGGTTCACATTTTGGTTCAGTAGGTTCTACCAGTTACTTCAGGCAACCTGGTGCCTTTCAAAATCCAGGTCATTCTTTTCATACTTTTGGGAACCCCACCCAATCTGGGTGGAATCCCCAAGGTCCTCCGAGACTTCCTTTTTTGGCCACGCTTAATCTGCCAAACTTGACTAAGTTGACGAACGATCCAATCAGATACAATTCGGATTGGCCTCTAATCCCAACCAAACTTCCCTCGGATACTCCAAAATTCGAAGGGAAGAGTGGTGAAGACCCAGGTGGCATGTAACCATGTTCCATTTATGGTGATCATCTAACTCCCTGATCAATGATTCGATTAGGTTGAGACTATTTCAGTGCACCTTAACTGGGAATGTGGCTAAGTAGTATATAGAGTTTCCAAGGGGCACATTTACGTCTTTCACCGATTTGGCTAGCATTTTCTTAAACCTTTTTCAGTTGCCTGTCTGTTACGAAGCTGGAACTGAACTTTTGGCCAATTTTCATCGGGACACAGCTACTCACATTTCAGATCATATCCAAGAATGGAGACAAAGAGAGAGGCTCATTAAAGCTAAAATTCCACCTAAATTCCGTCTTGAATGATTTTTAAAATCATTACAACCTGAGATCTCCAAGGATGTTTCTATTTCTGGAGTTTATTTCGAAGAGCAGGCTATCTTTCGCGCCCATCAGTTGGAACTGATATATTCTCAGTCTGGGACTCTTCCAAAGATCTTGCCTAATGCTTCTAGATCCATGGTTGATATAGCCAAAATGAAGCCAGGCTCGCATGCTGATGGTATTGTTGGATCGATTGATGCGAATGCAGTGAACCTTCTGAGCCAATTGCAGCAGTTGTCTATACAAACTGCTTCTTCCAATTAGGCTGCACTGCCTACTCCTACACCTTTTCAACCTTCTTCTATAAATGTCGTTCAGGCTTCTAACCAGAAAGGAAATCAAAATTTTGATGGGAAGAAGAAGGGACAAGGTAAAAATAAGAATCAAGATGGAAGGAGTAATGCGAACAAACTCGAAAATAATGCTGGTGAAGGTGGAAAAGAGTCTAAGAAGAAAGTTAAGTTTCCATGCAAGTTATGCAATGGAGATAATTTAACTCATCTTTGCCCAAAAATTCAAGATGCTCAACGCTTGTTAGTACAACAAGGGTCTTCTAGCTCCCAAGCTATCTTAACTAACACTTTCTCCCAAGGGCAGTAGTTGCTTGCTGGCACGAATTCAAACCCTGGTACCTATGCAGGGGGCAACCAGGAGGGGTACAATTCCTCAAATGTTTTCATGATGGGTTCTCACATCAATGTGGCTACACGGTCATGTGATTATGGTGAAGCTGAAACATCCAAGGATAAATCTATTCCCGGAACTATGGATCCACTTCATATTGAGCGACCCTTTGTCGAGTCTATACCTCAGATATCGAATGGTTCTGCCAAACACGCGACTATCAACCCTAATGCTAGGGTAGCCCAGAACTACTCCATTGTAGAAGATCTGGATCAAATTCCATGCACTATGTCTGCTTTAGAGGTACTCCAGTCGTGTCTAGCTCAACGAAGTGCTTTGCTTTCAACGATAGGGGCAGTTGATCCAAACAATTATTTAGTGCTCACTTTTGACATGCTCAATGTCAAAAAGAGACTTCCTCATCATATGGCTTTTCAAATAAAGTCTACTTAGCGGAAAACTAATTTTTTATGAATAGTTATAGATGAGGGAGCTTCCACATGCGTAATGTTTATGTCATGTTGGAAGGCCGTTGGACTGCCTTCGGCTATTCCTTCACCAACTCTCTTGACAACATTTGATGGCATTCTCATAGGCCACATGGGATTATCTCGCCTTTCCTATATGTGTTGGAGGAAAGGTCATTAATATCGAAGTAGAAATTTTTTATGCCAACATAGATTACAATCTCCTCTTAGGACAGAATTGGATTTATGAAATGGATGTCGTCATTTTGACTCTATTTTGAGCCCTTTGTTTTCCTCATGAGGGGAAAATTTTTAAGGTTGATCAATTGGATTATTCTCCAATTGACCCTCGAGCAACTTTGGATTCTACTGTTCCGCAGGTGGAAAACCCCCGTCAACCTATCGAGAATCTAGGAGTTGGGATGTATTCTTCATTGATGGGTACATTTGATCTTCCCACTCCTATAGCTAGAATCAATCCCATTCAATCCTCCAAAGAGTCTTCACGGGAAGAGTTGTTACGGACATGTTATTTTTCAGACCCTTGGACCTTGCCTTCGCCTACAACATGAAGGATAAGTCAGTGGAATGACATTCCCTATGTCTGCAGTAGAGCTTAGATATTAGTCTATCATTAACTCTGCAGACAACCATCCTACTCCTTTTTCAGAGGAATATTTAGATGGTGATGTGGCCCCGGCTTGGACCCTTGACTCTACTTTTGTTATGGATTGCTTAGATATAGTCTTACCATCTAAGGAAGCAATCTTAGAAGTAATGATAGGTGTAGATTGACCTTGGGAAGATTCACACCATCGTTCATACTTTCTTCCCCCATTGCAGGAAGTCGAATCCAGGTTCTCCAATTTTCTTACTAGTGATGTTTGTATGGTTTCAAACCCTTTGGCTCCAACACACATCCATGTCGAAGAAAATATGTCAATCATTTCAAAAATTGCACTGATAAACATCTCTAGGAACCCTAATATGATAGAAAATGTCTTCATTGGAGCCGATTGTTCCCCTAAAGAGATTCAAATTTACACCGACCTCTTTAATGAGTTTTGGGATGTATTTTCTTGGTCTTATGAATAAATTCCTGGTATTGATCCGTCCATCATTCAACATGAGATCAAGATGTATGAAAACACTAAGCTGATTCATCAGAAGCTTTGTCCAGTCAATCTTAGGAAAGCAGTAACTATTAAAGCTAAAGTAGAAAGGCTGCTCAAGGCAAGTTTCATATATGTTGTTCCTCTAACGAATTGGGTTTCTAATCCAATCCTAGTTGATAAAAAATAAGGAACGATTCGAGTGTGCATTTACTTTAGGGATTTGAACAAAGTTTGTCTAAAAGATAATTACCCCACACTGTTTATTGATCAAATAGTTGATCCATGTGTGGGTAATGTGATTTTTTCCTTCATGGATGGATTCTCCGAATATAATCAGATATTTATCCGTCCAGAAGACCAACATAAGACAACTTTCATATGTCCCTGGGGTACCTTTGCATACAAAAAGATGCCTTTTGGTCTTAAAAATGTTGGAGCCACGTTTCAGCGGGCCATGTCATATGCTTTCCATGACATCAAGCATGTCATCAAAGCATACTTGGATGATTTAGCTGCTCGTTCTCAAAAGAGAATCGATCATCCTAGTCACCTTCAGTTAGTTTTTGGGAGATGTCGATTTTACAAGATCTGGTTGAATCCAAATAAGTGCATTTTCATGGTTACATCTGGTCGGTTGTTAAGGTTCATTGTTTCAACTGAAGGGATTCGAGTTGATCCCTTCAAGGTAGAGGCAATAGTTCAGTTGCCTCCCCTGTCTTCCATCCGAAAACTTCAAAGTCTTTAGGGGAAGGCAAATTTCTTGAGACGGTTTATAGCGAATTATGCTGAGATAACTAAAGGATTTATGCATTTTCTTAGGAAAGGAGTTCCATTTTTATGGGACGACTTTGTGCAATGATCTTTTGATGCCTTGAAGTAGGTGTTAATCTTTGCCCTGCTTTTGAGTCCACCGTATTATGGTAGATATTTCCTTTTATATCTTGCAGTTGCAGAATCAACCATAGGTATGGTTCTGGTTCAGGAAGCTGATGCTATTATGGTTCATGTGATTTACTACTTGATTCGAGGCTTGGTAGGCCATGAACTATGCTATTCTCCAGTTGAGAAATTAGCCTTGGTAGATGTCCATGTTGTCTAGCGGCTTCGCCATTATATTCTGATACGCAAAACATTTGTCTTAGCAGCAGGAAATCCTTTACAATTTTTCCTTAGTAGGCGAGTTATTGGGGGAAAATACAGTTGATGGATTGTTATTTTACAATAATTCGATCTCGAGTTCTTGTCAGCCAAGTCTAAGAAATCATTGGTTTTCGTGGAATTAATTTCTGAGCTGCCTTATGGAGAAGATACTATTTATGAGGAAATTTTCCCTGACAAACATCTATTCGTCATCTCTTCACAAGATCCCTGGTATGGAGATATCATAATCTATCTCCAGAATTCGAAGTTCCTTCCCGCTTCCTCCAAGGATGAACATCGAAAATTACATCACCTGTCTAAGAACTATGTCATCATTGGTGATACATTATATGGTCAAGGGGTTGATTCAATCCTTAGGTGTTGTTTAACCTTAGAGGAAGCAGATTTTGTGCTTAATGATTGCCACAGTGGAGCTTGTGGTGGTCATCTTTTAGGGCTTGCTACAACCCAAAAAATCTTGTGTACCGACTACTTTTGGCCTTCACTTTTCAAATATTGTATTGAAGCAGTCAAACATTTCCACCCTTGTGAAGTTTATACTCAAAAGATGCACACGCATCCAGCTCCTCTTTTTATTGTTGTCACTGTCGGTCCTTTTACAAAGTGGGGTATTGACTTTAATACTTGTAATCTACCTTCAGCAACGAATCACAAGTACATTATAGTGGCTGTAGCCTACTTTACGATGTGGGTTGAAGCCATGCCCACTTATAAAAATGATAGTGAAACAACGGAATTGTTCCTCTTCAATCAGATTATTTCTCGTTTTGGTATCCCGAGAGAGATTGTCACTGATCATGGCAGTCATTTCCAGAACCAACTGATGTCTGAATTGGCTCTTAAGTTGGGCTTCCAGCAAGAGCATTCGTCTCTGTATTATCCTCAGGCCAATGGGCAAGTCGAAGCCATGAATAAGTCCCTAAAGACGATCCTGCAAAGGAAAATTGACAAAAATCGCTCCAATTGGCATCTCATGTTGTATTCGACTCTTTGGGTGTACCGAACCTCGATAAAGACTACCATTAGTTTTACACCTTTTTAGTTAGTTTATGGGCTGGAATCTGTTTTTCCTGTTGAGTGCGAAATTCCATCCCTTAAGCTGGTTGTTGAGCTCCTTCCCGAGACCTCTAGTCTCGAAGAGTGCCTCCTTCATTTGTAACATCTCGATGAGCAGCGTCGAGATGCTGCCATAATCAATGAGGCTCATAAGAAAAGGGTTAAAACTTAGTATGATAAAGCTTTCTGTCCTCAAGTCTTTTCTGAAGGTGTCCTAGTCTTGGTCTATGACCAAGATAAAGATGCCTTGGGGGTAGGCAAATTCAAGTCTATGTGGTATGGTCCCTTCATAGTGAAATGATTTTTAGGAAAAGGGACTTATGAATTAGTCAATTTTGAAGGGAACAAGTTGGCGGAGCCCTGAAATGGGCTCTACCTCAAGAAGTAATTTGCTTAGGTTTTGGCCAAGCAATGGCTTCTGTGTATATTTTGTATTTTTGTACATATTTTATCGGGAGTTTTTGTGATATTGACACTTTTTTGATTTGCTTTGGATGGTGTTGATGGATGACTTGGTCTATTTCAGATTCGCCGATAGTGCTAGTCGGCACATTCAGAATCTTACTTCCACAGCTTGGGTGATTTATTATCCATTTGGTTAGTTGATGGTGTCAAGGGGAGTATGTATTGGTTCTGCGTCAAATAATATTGCCGAATATACTGTTGTCATTAATTTACCATCCAAAGCTATTTCTTATGGAATTGATTTGTTGGTAGAGTATCTTGACTCACAACTTGTAGTATCACAATTGAATAACATTTATCGAGTTCGGGATCCTTATTTATATCGCCAATTTTTGAGAGTGAGGGTGCTACAAAGATCATTTGTTTTTATTACTTATTTGTACATTCCATGATCTAACAATTAATTAGTAGATTTTATCACTAATCAAGCATTAGATTGGCATATCATTCATTCATCAAGATAAAAACAAACATCAAAAATCTGGAACTTTATATATATATATATATATATATATTATATATACACAAAATGCCTAATCATGATCCAGTCTATCTAATGACCCGGCCTAGGATGAGTAGTTAAGTAGGTGACTACTACTTTGGCCACATGCCAAAAAAGGTGAACCCAGTCGCATGGCACTCCTACCACGCGGCGCTGCATATCCTCAGGTAGATCTTCTATGGCCTCCATCAGTACCTAGTGAGTCAATCTCACCAAGTTTCGTTGGACTACATATAGGACCCTCTTTGTCTCTACAACCGCCTCTTTGGCACCTCTTTCGCGAAGCTTGTGCCGCGGAAATCCGTCTGGTTGTACCGGACCCACATCTGGAACATGATCATTATATCAGTATTTTAATCCCATCAAAAATATATTTAAGTTAATTTTCATATTTGAAAAACATAAAAAATATTAAAAAATGATAAAACTTACAAAATGGTTATCTATATCTCCCCATGTTGCGTTTGGTGGCAGCACCAAGTCCGGATCTCCTCTGAAATCCATGCCAGCATATGGATAGTCGTCCACAATGATGATTTGTTGTTCCCACCAGGAGAAGAACTCATCATCGAAAGCAGTCCTCGGCACAACTGGCTCTTCATGTTGATAAGAAGAGGTGTACACCAATCAGAAACTATAGTGAGACACTCCACGGCTAAGCTCATGGACAGTCATGATGCTTGGTGCAATGAGGCTGATCCATTTATTCTGGCTATGGTGAACAGTAAGATTCTCAGGGAAAAACTCTCTACATATTTTATTGAAATTTGGCTTCCAATTTTCTCAAGATGCCCCAGACAGTATATGTGCATGTCATATTCCACTGAAAGACTACTTTGTGTTTAGCTAGTTGCATGTAGGGCCTGCATGTACATGGGTTTATAATATCCAACTCGTGTATATGCCGTGTTGAAATTTTTAACATAAATTCCTACAATCAAATATCAATAAAAATTTCTAAAAACAATCGTAAATTAATGCAAGCTAGGATTGGGGGTTACATGATGATTTTTATACAATTTTAATGGTCCAATTCTTTGGGGGGAAAGTTTGCTCCTTTTTTCTCCACAGCGTTTTATCTCAACACAAATGATACAAATGGTGAGTCAAAAAGTCATTTTATAAGCTTTGAAAATGTCAAATGTTTTTCAAAACTTGATTTTTTTCATCTCATGAGTCTTTAAACATGTGAGCTTGGATTTTCAGGAATAGGTTGTTTTTAGGAAATTTTGGAAGCTTTTTCAGAAATTTCACATCAGTTCCATGACTACTGACCCGTCATGGCATGTATTATTTACTCACTAGCATATAGGTTATGGAAACCATTTTTCCATTGCATTTTACACACTAGCCTCCATTTGTCGATACACTTGCCATAGAGTCGATCCCATCATGTTATGGTTCGTAAGCCATGTTCACTTCCCAATTTTTAAATCATGACATGATGGTAGAGCCATCCTTTACATGGGCATTGTAGTTAGCACCTCATTGACATTGGTTGACCATGTTGTTTCATTGAGTAGGCTTGGGGGTCCTCTCTGGTCCCTCCATGACTTGTGCATTGAAGACTCATTCCTTTTTGCTTCATCACTTTTTTCTGGCCTTATACCCTAGAGGCTCCTTTGTGTTGAGTTGTACTATTGCATTGCATTTTGACCATTTTCAACTTTTGGCCTTTAGCTGGCTTCACTTGGACTCATGTTTAAGCCACTTTTTGACCATGTCTTATGCAAAATCAAACTTGCAATCCCTTAGCTTCTGCAACTTGAGATACCCTTAGACCCGTGGAAGGAACATCCTTTTGAGTGTCCTTGACCAGCTTCGCCTCCCTACATTGAGCATAGGAATGTTCCCTTCTCAAGAACTAGATCATCTGTTTCACTGACACTCGTTCTATCCACTGTACTATAGCATTCTTTTATTCTTTTTCTATCTTAAATAAAAAGAAAAAAAAATTACATATTTGAAAAAAGAGCGGGAATGGGACAACATTTCCATATATTGTTGGCAGCTAGAGTCAGTTGTGTTACCCTTGAACAAAGCACTCAAAATAAAGTCTCTGCTCCATTTAGTCGAGATTTAGTTTGACCTACGGAAGCCTTAACCTTGTTATTGAGTCAGTTCTCCTTTTATTGGTTATCTCTTCCAATCATATGGAGAGTCCATTCATGCCTCTTGCATGACAAACTTATACAGAGTTATCATATGCTGCCACATAGTCATCATTGAGTCATGCTTTTGTTCAAGGGAAGTAAGCCTGAGTCAGCCTCTCTGCGGTGTCTCTTGACCTATTTTTCAGTCAGCCATCCCTGGTTGTCAATGCCTTCTCTATCATCACATTAGTTATATTGGTCCTTTACTCGTGCTGATTTGAGAAGGTCTCTATTCACCTCTTACTGGCAGGTCTTGTCCTTATTGATGACGACATATTGCTCTGAGGATAGGCCTAAAGCCACACCCTAGCACTAGTTTCATTATTGATAGATCACTTTGAGCTCAGCATTGATCAGTATCATGGGTCTTTGACTGGGTTTCTTCCCTTGTGTTCGACATCAGCTTTCATTGTCACACATTGGGATTTGTACAGTGCCTTGGTTTCCATTTAACCTTATTGGTGGATTCTTTTCCTCTGTGTCAGCTTTCATTATTGGTTGGTTAAGAGGGTTTCTATTGTGTGCTAGCTACATCTTGTGTACACTGGAAACATACTTCGGTCAGGTTGCTACATCTTTTTTTGTTCGATTCCTTCCACATTATTGGCCTATGGGTTACACTCGCACTAGATTGATGAAGTATGCCTTAATGCCTTCCTTCTAGTGGATCTTTCCCTATCGACTATGACTCATTGCTCTGGGGCAAAGTTCTAGAGTCCATTTGGCAATACCTTGGGGTTTGTAGTCATAAATGGCAGATCCTTCACTATTGACAGTGGGAAACCATCATTGTCTCCTGATTGATAGATTCTTCCAGTGTTTGACTTCAGCTCATCTATTTGCACTTGTTAGATTTTACTGGGTACCTTGACTCTCATTATCATTATCGGTGAGTAGTCTCACGTTTGTTGATGGTATACATCAATGACCAGTAATCAAAGAATTTCTCACATGGTCGACTTTAAATCATTTATTCCCATTGTGTAGAAATGTACCATGGCAATTGGTGAAGACCTCTGGTTGTATCAACATTCTTTGGTTCACTTGTTAGTTGTTCCTGTTGCTGCTAGTTGATGCCATTCCACATTATATGTTGCAGTCCTTCACAACGACATCCTATATGTTGGCATCTGAGTTGCAATGTAGTATCATATTATTCCATCATGTTCATTTAGTACTATTGGGATTAGTTTTTAACATTAGTGATCAACTTCATCTTTCAGCTTCATTGATCATCTTCTTATATGTGATATTTAGACATGTGCTTGTTCGATCATGATCAGATGATCCGTTATGTACTTTCAATTCCTTATACTTGTATACATAGTGGATCAACTTGTACTTGATATGCAAACATGCTTTACTTTCTCTGAGCATGGGTATTCCTGCCTTAGACAATTGTTTCTTTCTGATCTTCTTTTTCTAGCTTGGCAAGCTAAAATCTGGTGAAGTCCTTCTCATTTTTTGATAGGTTTCCTTTCCATATACTTAATACATTTCGGCCATCATGTACCCCTTCTGACCTCATATATTAGGGGGCATTTGTTATAGCTCCAAATATCACCCTTTGTATTTGTGATGCTCGGTTTATGGCCTAGGGCAACCCCTCCTTCCAAACTTGGTCCAAATATTAAAAAAAAAGTGTTTTACTCCTTGTACACTACTTTGCCCTATGTTAAAAGTGTGTACACACAGGTCAGTCTATACCTAACCCGTGTATGTTTTAAAACACTTAAAAAAATTAAATTTCCTTAACTATGGGTGGAGATCATGGGTTTTACCTATTGATTACCTATTAGTGCCCATGGCCCAATTGTTTCCCAACTAAAAAACTAATTTGGGAGAAGTATAAAAAGACTTCAATAAGAAGGCCTTAAGGAGGAGAGAAATGATAGAATTACTATATTGAGATTATCCCCTGATCAAGTCTGAAGAATCCCTATGCTTCAAAAACTTCCCCAAGTTTAGGAAACCCTTGTTTCCTTGAGTTTTGATGTTCTCTCATATGCTTGGAGATATCATGGTATTGGTTATGGAAGGAGGCTATTGAAGACTGGGACTGAACGGACCTAGAGGACAGTTCCGCTTGGAGCCAGAAGAGGAAGACTCAAGTGAACTATTTCCATGTTTTTATTATAGTTTTCTACAATAAAAAGAAATGATGTCTTTTTCCTGATATCAACTTTGTTTATGCGTCTGATGTTATTGTTATGGTTTATATATGAATGACTATTTCAATGTATAACTAACCATCTACTTATATAATATAAAGTTTATTTCACTATAGTGTTGTATCTATGTGCTACTATGCGTATTCAAATTGGCTGATTTGTAGGTTCGAAGATCATCAAGAGTTTCAAAGGGTTTGAACCTTAGCTAGAACTACCCAAGCGAAGGACATCCAGGTATGTTCATCCTTGCATAGTTAGTTTGTTTAAGCATGTTGCCTAAGTTGAATGCTTGTTTCTTGCTGTAGATTACTCTTGCTCTGCTAGGGTTCTGACCCAAAGCCCTAGGGGACTTATTCCCTCAACACACACTACAAATAGCGATATGTTAAGCAATCCCTCCAACAAATTAGTAGGTTCCTCCCCTATTTCAATGCACGACAGATTGTGTGGTCTGTGTTCAGTAATCTAGGCTTCACAAGAACTTCAAAATCATACTCTTGGAATAATAAAGCCACTTGCAGATTCTCCCCCACAACACAAGCTTATTGACTAGGTACATCAGTGCAGAGTGATCTGTATACATCTTAAAATGGCCTCCCAGCAAGTAGTGCATATAATTCTAGAGCACATACACCATAGCTAGCCCCTCACGCTTAGTGGTGGAATAGTTCTTCTCCACTTTGGATAATCTTTGGCTTGTGAATGTGATATGATGGTCCAAGCCTTCTCCACCAGGCTATGTTAGTACTACTCCCAACACTATACATGACATGTCGACATGTACATGAAACTCTTTCTTCCAGTCTGGGAAGACTAGAATCGGCATGGTGACCATCTTTTCTTTTAATATATCCAAGCTCTTCTTACAATCATTGTTCTAGCCGAATGTGACATCCTTCTTCAACAATTTCCCCATAGGCGCGGTGATATGGGCATAGCCTTTGATAATTTTTTTGTAATATCCCGTATGTCCCAAAGTAGCATGCAATTGCTTCACACTCTGCAGCGCTTCCAATTTTAGTATCACCATGATCTTTGTGGGGTCTACCATCAGTCCCTGTTTGCAAACCACATGCCCCAACAAGTTTCCAAAAGGAGCACAAAACAAACACTTCTTGAGATTTAGCGCGATATGGTATCTTTGGCAGGTATCCAGCATCCGGCGCAAGCTTCCTACCTAGCGCTTAACCAGCCCAAACACAGTCTACCTCTAGGAACTTATGAGTAAATTCCTTGAAGGCAACAACAACTATGTGCGAGAAGATCATAGGTGCATTCTTCAATTCGAACAGCATTACAATGTATTGAAAACAACCCCACTCAGTTGCGAAGGTTGTCTTGCTCCTATCCTCCAACACGATTTTGATCTGGTGGTACCCAGAGAACCCATCAGTGAAGGAATATGCTTCCTGGTCACCTACATTGTCCAACACTTCATCAGTGAATGGATTTAGGAAAGGATCATGTATACAAGTGTCATTCAACTTTCTGAGATCCATGATTATCCTTATTTCATCCTTTTGCTTCTTTTCCTGTACCACCATTGGACTTACACAGTCAAATTCTTCCACAGGCTCAATGATGCCTGCCACAAGCATCTTGTCTAGCTCTAAGTAGACCTTCTCCTTATATTTCGGATTGAGATGATAAGGTCTTTACTTAACCGGCCTCATGTCGGGCTTCAACATAATATTCATCATTCCTAGGTTCCTAATTATCCCCTTTAGATCCATGAACTTGGTAGGGAATAAATCCTGGTATTCGTGGAGTAAGTCAACGACCTTATCCACCATCGCATCATCCCAGTAGTCTCCAATCTTTGTAAATTTGGGTTCTACCTCCGTACCAATGTTTACTTGTTTTGTTTTCAGCGACATGATTATATTAGGGTTCTAAATATGTGGTCCTTGAACCTCGCAGTGACCTTCTGTTTTTGGAATGTTAACCTTTCATAGATCCTTGTCCTCTTCTTCAGCAGTTACAGTATAACATTCTGGCACATGACTCAGATGAGTAGCTCATTTAGGCTGAATCATGTCTAAAGGATCCTACGGTATCCTAAAAATTGTCGCTTTCACTTCTTGTAGCGCTTCATCAATACTCTAAAACCTATCCTCAAAACTGAATGTCATCATGAATCCATCATGTAGGATATCCCATTCATTTGTCCCATGGCAGAGCTCAATTTCTACATACCAATTCATCGGGACGATATCTAGGGTGTGACAGAACAAGTGCATCCATTCAGGTTGGGGCTTTTCTCCATAATCCTGGGTCCATTTGGCCAAATGTGCGTGTGGATCATCCTGCCCATCACACTTATCTATCATTCGCATCTTTAGCTTCCCAAGGTAAGTTCTCATCATTCTCCTACATTTGCACCAATCATCAAATCTTCCCTTGTTCATACCCCACCATCTTGCAGGCGTAGCGTGCAGTGCCCAGTCCAACGCCTGGAAGCGTTGCTTTTCTGGTACCTCCCTTTCAAATGCATCCAAAAGATATCTACCTCAATCAGACCATCATAAGTAGGCATATTTCTTACCTCTGAGGACACACAACACAACGATTGGGTCATCATGTTTTATTTTAGCATAGTCACTTCATGTAACTGGTTCTGCCAGCGCTCTAACTCTTCATCATAGTTCGAAGTGCAGGAACTCTCGCTATCCCATGCAATCTGTCCATCTGCGATAGGATTCACCCAATCTTGATCTCGCACCATTATCTTATAGATACAGTCCAAATCATCATCACTCTCATAATTGCAGACTGGTTTTGTATAGCGCAATCCCTAAACAGGATCTAAAGGTACTATTACGCATAGCTATTTCTTGTCAAAGATCATCTTTCGCTTCTTCAGATTGATTACCTCGTTCATATTAGTGGCCCAGTCAATTCCTTGGAGTGTAGGATATGGATTGTTGTCATCCACTATCTCTATTACTTCAAAATTAGCCAGTGCACTCACTCCCTCAATATCCACAGTCACCCCTTCAACTGCCCCATGGGGATGATCTTCTACTAATTAGCCATCCTTAGCTGAATCGGAGACCATTGCAGCGTGGGTCTGCCCATTAATTCCCAAGTCTACTTCGGTAGGATGTTTGCGTCTAACCATAGGTCCAAAAGAGCCTGATCTATCTCATACTCTCCTATCTTCATAGTCAGTCTCATCTCATGTCCCGTCCTTGTTTTATGCTTGCGAATCTTTTGTACTACGCACAGCTCACCTGATGTGGTTCTTGTGCATCTATTGGTGAGCTCTTGTAACCTTTCACAGCCTTACTATTGAGTAGTAAACTCTAGGAAAGTTGTGAGCATAGGGGGGTCCATCTCCTACTCAGGCTTCTCTCTGCTTCCTGAGGTGGAGGCCTTAGCGAAGCTCTTTTTACCTTCCATGAAGGTTTCATGTGCACGCTCCAAATCAAACTCAGCCTCTTTCACTAGAGCATTGTGAACCCATGTACTATCTTCTAGTTTTTTTCCCTTGTCATCTCCTGTTGCGATTCCACTCCTGAGTACTATATTTACATTTGGATCCTCTTTGCGCAGCTCAGACCTCATAATCTATTGAAAATAGCAACAAGAAATGATAAAAATAGAATCCAGAAATTCCAGTTTTAATTTGTCCTTGAATTAAAATTGAATTTAGTCTTACCAGCTACATGGAAATAATTGATTAAATCATTTTGAATTAATTAGTTGGAGAAATTCAAGTTAGAAGTCTTTCTGAAGTCATGCAAGAGTTATCCCTTAATTTAAGGAGATAAGTCTTAGATTAAGGAGATAAGATTGAGTTATATTTGATTTGTAATTAGTTAACTTAGTTTATTGAGTTAAGTCTGGTTAAATTAGTTCCAAATTGTTTGAGGAACTAATAGAGAGTTAACAATCAGTTGATGCATGCATGCACTCAACTAGTGTGCTCCAGTTAATTGAAGATTCCCTCATCAGAAACTCATGCATGTCTATTATGAGAAAGACCCAGTTAATTTAAATGTCAAGGACAACGTACTATCAGTTTCATTTGTTTTCCTATAAAGGAGACTAATGCATGCAGTCAAGGAAAGGTTCCTTGAGGGTTGCACAGTTTTGGAGGATCAGTGTTACACTTGGTAGGAAGTTTTCCACTTGGGAATAGGAGGACCGCCCATAAGAAACAGTGCAAGTAAATAGGATCTTGGAGGGCAGAGGAGAGGCTTGTGAGAAGCCAGGATTTCCTATCAGCATCTGTGAGGATTGTACTGAGAGCTAGCTAGTTGTGAAAGCTAAGGCTTTGTATAATTCCTATGTATTTCCACCTTGTATGATAATACAAATAGTGGGGTTTTTAGCTGAGGCTATCCCCAAAGTATTTTCATGTGTATTGTGCATTGATTCTTCTTCTTCTAGTTATATGTGTTCAGCTCGATCTAGATTGATCTTTAAGCTTCTGCAAATTCATAGTAGAAGTAGGTTATAGTATTTTTCTTTAGTTATATTGCATTATCAGGTTAACCTACAGTAAGATTTTCTACATAGGTCTCAAAGCGAGATTTGTAGAGAATTTTCAGAATTTATACATCGTATTAGAGCCTAGTTTATCAGAGCTATGAATAGTATATGAAGAAGAGAATTCAAAGTTTGATGTTCAGGTTTGCAGGTGAAAATCGAATTCTTATCATACTTCAAGGTTGGCCAATGGTGTCTATGGCTTGAGACTTGAGTATGCCTTGAAAGGTAGCTGGAATTACATAGCATGGAAAGATCGCATGGGGGTTGTATTACAAGACAATGGCTTGAAGGATTTCATTGATTAAGAAATCCCAAAGCCAGCTTCAACTAATGCACAAGAGTTGGTTGAGTGGAAGAAGTGTGTGGCAAAAGTGAGATGGATCATCCTTGATGGAATTCGAGACCATATTGTCTTGAGTCTCCATGGGAAGGATACTCCATTTTCAATGTGGAAGACATTGAAGGACCTCTACTAGAATAGTAGCGACCAGAGGAGATTGGCGCTCAAGGATAAGCTTCAAAGAATCAAGAGGGAGAAGGGTGATACTATTTCCACATATCTGAACAAGCTCACCACTTGCAGAGATGAGCTTAGTAGTGTGGGAATAACTACTGTCGATGATGATATGGTGAGCCTCACTGTCGTTGGCCTTCCAAAGAATTGAAATAGCTACCAGGACTTTGTGAATGGAAGGGATAAACTATCGGATTGGGAACGACTGTGGTCAGATCTTATGCAAGAGGAGATCAGGTGGAACACACGAGATGGTTCTTCATCAAAGAATGATGATGAATAAAATCTAGCCTTAGCATGTAAGACAAAGAAGGGGAAGGCTTCCCATTCTAAATCAATTTTTTCTCATGGAGGGAAGAAGGTTGAAAAGTCTAAAGTGAGATGCTTTAATTTTCATGAGATGGGACATTATGCGACTAATTGCCCATCGAAGAAATCCAAGAAGGGATCCTCGGAAGGATCGGAAGGTGAGGCATTAGCCTCTCAGTTCAAAATGAACTTTACCCTCATCACATGCATGGTGTCATCAATGATGGGTTGTGTCCGGTATCTTGACAGTGGAGCCTCATTCCGCATGACCGGCGATAAAATTTTATTCAGTGCCTTGGAGGAGAAAGACCTCAAGATGTGCATAGAGATGGGTGATGACAGAAGGTATAGTATTTTAGGAGTGGGAAAAATTGCTTTTCAGAGGGAGCATGGACCTCCTATCACGTTGATAGATGTGAAGTATGTGCCTGGGTTGAAGAATAACTTGGTATCGGTTGTGATGTTGGACGACAAAGGATATGATGTTGTCTTAAGTAAAGGAAAGTTTTTCTTAGACACATCACCATGAGACAGGTGAAACATATTAGCTCATGAGTTAATAACCTATATGATCTTGAGGTTCAAGATGCATGCAAAGCCTTGAGGAGCAAGGAAAATGTTAGAGACTTCGTGGTTGAGAGGGAGAGTAAATTACCTCTCAACATGCAACCCCAGAAGAAGTCTCAGACAATTGTGGAGGAGCCACAATTGGAGAAGAAGAGAGGATACCAAGTGAAGAGATCCACTCATGCAGATACCTCCATTGAGGGGGAATTTCGATCCAAGTGGCTAGAGGGATCACATGCAGCCATACCTCCAGGTGTGAGGTGGGGCAAAGTGAAGTGATAGTCCCATGAAGGATGAAATTGGGCAGGGTCCACTGAGAGGTTTTACCTCATGGATCGTGCCTTGCTACGAGAGCCAAAAGTACATAGTAGAGGGAGGAATCAGTGGGATTGATGCAGTTAGAGATAAAAGTGACAAAGGCTAGAGCAATCAGATATTGAAGAGCACAAAGAAGGACTGACAATAGTGTATAAAGGTAGAGTCAGCAGAAGCACAAAGTTTTGAGTTGACAAAGGCAATAGTAGTTAGAGACTTTGATGACAAATGCATCATATTGATTCAGGTTGGATGTTTTTTTTTGTTTCTAGAGTTGTTGGAGCAACAACACTAGAGAGAAGTGTTGCATGCATAACATTCTAAAGGTTCACGATCGGGATCGAGTTGAATTACTTTCTTGTTGAGAGGGAGTGTTGAAAATAGCAACAAGAAATAATAAAAATAGAATCCAGAAATTCCAATTTTAATTTGTCCTTCAATTAAGATTGTGAATTAAAATCGAATTTAGTCTTAGCAGCTACTTGGAAATAATTGATATTTTCATTCTGAATTAATTATTTGGAGAAATTCAAGTTAGAAGTCTTTCTGAAGTCATGCAAGAGTTATCCCTTAAATTAAGGAGATAATATTGAGTTATATTTGAGTTGTAATTAGTTAACTCATATTACTGAGTTAAGTCTAGTTAAATTAGTTCCAAACTATTTGAGGAACTAATAAAGAGTTAACAATCAGTTGATGCATGCATGCACTCAACTAGTGTACTCCAGTTAACTAAAGATTCCCTCATCAGAAACTCATGCATGTCTATTCTGAGAAAGACCCAGTCAAGTTAAAAGTCAAGGATAGTGTACTATCAGTTGCATGTGTTTTCCTATAAAGGAAAATAATGCATGCAATCAAGGAAAGGTTCCTTGAGGATTGCGCAGCTTTGGAGGATCAATTTTACACTTGGTAGGAAGTTTTGCACTTGGTAGCAAGAGGATCATCTAGGAGAAACAACACAAGGAAATAGGAGCTTGGAGGGTAGAGGAGAAGGCTTGTGAGAAGCCAGGATTGACTGTGAGCATCTATGAGGATTGTACTAAGAGCTGGCTAGTTGTGAGAGCTAAGGATTTGTATAATTCGTATGTATTTCCACCTTGTATGATAATACAGATAGTGGGGTTTTTCGCTGAGGCTTTCCCCAAAGTATTTTCATGTGTATTTTGAATTGATTCTTCTTCTTCTGGTTATATGTGTTTAGCTTGATCTAGCTCAATCTTTAAGCTTCCACAAATTGATAGTAGAAGTTGGTTATAGTATTTTGCTTTGGTTATATTGCATTATTGGGTTAACCTACGGTCAGATTTTCTACATAGTTCTCAAAGCAAGATTTGTAGAGAATTTGTAGAATTTCTACATCATTTGTAGGTTCTGAATCGGCAGAGGTGGTAGCAGCCCTTTATCACATATCCTAGCTATCAGCGTAGGACAGTATTTTGTTTCATGATCAAACAATGTGTAATACTTGCATGGCGAATGTGTTGGGTTAGTGAAATCATGGGCATAGTGTACTGGTCCCCCGTAATTGTAGAAAATCAATTGTCCTTAACCTCTACCAGGTCCTCCTCCACCTCAACCTCTTCTGTGCCCCTAAAATCCTATCCACACCATCCTTGTGCTCTGGTCAAGGGGCTGCATTTTGGTTTGAAGCCTATAAGCGGGAGTCATATCCATCATCAATTCATAGCTCCTGCAAGTATGCTCATCATGCCCTACCGACCTACAAAAGTTGTAGAATAGTTGTTGCGGTGCCTGTACAAACTTCTGTAGCAAGTGACAGTTATCCATGGCATGTCTTCCAACTACCTGGCAGATAGCGTACCATAATGCAGGCCCCATTCTAGGTATTGCTTGAGCTTCTGGCCTTAAAGGCATCAGTTGCACTCTTGTAATATAGTTTGCAAAGACCGGGAAATGGTCCTTGCCATGCCCCTAAATCTTGCATTTCAAGCACCATACCTCCTCGCACACCTCTGATCAAACCGTCCTATCCTAGTTCAAACTTTGCATCTCAAGGCATAGATTCTTCAGTTGTGCATGGATCTGTTGAACCCCCAGGTTTGGATCTTGCATTGGAGTCTCACGTAATCTCATGGAAATCTCCAAGGCATCCGCTTGAGTGGTTATCTTTTGCTACGATAGCACAACCCTTAAGTGTGGTAGGAGAGAATCAAGAAACCACTCGCGATGTTGACCATCTGTTAGGTTCATGTTGGCTTCACAGATTGTACCTCTGATCTAGTTCCGAAGGCATCTTGCCTAGTTGCATCACAATTTCTTTGAATCCCACAATCGACTACGCCTCAGATTTGGCCTACTGAATTCTTTATTCAATGTTTTCTGGATGTCTGCCACTCCAGTATTCGGGTTATCACTAGAGTACTTAATATACTAGGTTAGCGCGCGATCTTACAGAGCACTAACCAGTGTCGCCTTCTTTATATGGTCATCTATAACACCTTGAGCTTCCCATACAGCCCTTGGAATGAACCAGAATTGGTCCAGGTCCTCATTTCCTAAGCCTTTGAACAAAGGAAACTTCACTGTATTTTCCATACTGAGAGGTGGTACGGGTGAAGTTGGAGGCGATGGTGGTGAAATTAGAGGTGGTGTGGGCAGAGGTAGTATTCACCGAAATCCTTGTCTTATTAACTGAATAGCACTTGACAGAGAAACCTTCACTATCTCTTCTTAATCACCTTGTGGAGGTGAATTTAATGGGCTATACTCTGTGTTATCAATCAAGAAAAAATAGTTTAAATTCTGAACATCATTTTTTTTAAATTTGTCAAAGGGTTGGTGTCAATTTTGGGCCTAGTCCTTCATCTTGTTTTAGAGTCTTCTTAGTATGTCAAATGGGGTCAATTCTCTGTTTTAGTTCATCACTGGTCACACCACACCTAAGATCCATATGTCAATCCTATTTCAAAGTCCATAGCGCAGAAACCTTGGTCTAAGTGATTTTGTAGCGCACAACACCGATTTTGCACTAATTATGCTACGAAATCGGGAATTCGTGCTAATCCATAGTTAATCTCACCCCAACTGTCATATTTTCTGCAAAAAGTTTACGGGGATAGCATGTGCAAGGTCTTACATGTCAGTCTTGACGCGTGTTCTATAACCTCCAAATTTCATTCTTGCCTGTACTATTCAAATCAGGATTTCATCCGAAACCAAATCTGAAAATTCTCTATTAGAGACCGAAAATTTTGATTCTGGTTTCGATTTTTGAACAATCCGGCAGTATGACTTCTGAGAAGAACGGGTTCTTGCCACCTTCTTTTGTTTCTAATTTGCAAAATGTCTTGAAGAACATAAAGGTATCCTAAGGAGCTTGTTATTGCTGTTGAAATAGAGCATTTAAATTTGTCTGTTGGCCTTGCTGATGATGTTGAGTGTTTGGTGCAAGTTCAGTTGATATTCTTAGAGGATGCTAAAATTGGGATATTACTTGAATATCTCGAAATTAGTTTTAATGATGCAACAGTTTTGACTAGAAATGTCCCGCATCCCCACTTCTTCTGACATTGTTGCATCAAGTCGCTCTTTTGATTTGGAAAGCAAGTCTTCGATTACATGGGATTGCATTGTCCAAGGTTTTCACATTTGTATTATTGTGCCCCATAGGTTACAATTACGTGCAATAGAGGATGTCGTTGAAGTTATGCTCCGAGGCTTGAAGCTAGTTATGGCTGCTAAAAAACAATCATTATCCCTCTCAAGCAAAAGGAAATCCCCTAATACATATACATTTCATTCTTTAATACCTGGCTATTTGACTTCTGGAGGCATGTATCAGGAGATAACGATGTTGTGGTTGCAGATTATCTTTCTCACGGTTTTCCCTTTAAGCTGTCTGAGGATGATGTTTATCTAATTTGTGGCTATTCACAAGCAATTGATTTGGTTCTCTCAGTTTTAGCTCGTGAAGGCGCAAATATTCTCCTCCCAAGACCAGGATTTCCAACATATGAAGCATTAATGGCATACAAAGGCATTGAAGCAAGGCATTATAATTTAGTTCCAGAAAGGGGTTGGGAAATCAATCTAGATCAATTTCATACAATTGCAGACAGCAACACAGTGGCAATGGTTATTATCAATCCAAGCAACCCATGCTGCACTAATTTTACCCATGATCATTTGGCTAAGGTTGCAGAGACATCTAAAAGATTGGTTGGTTTGCGACATGTGATCCAGATGGTATTTTGAAGAAATCTCAGATAACTGAAGGCATTATTGTAATCCATTTAATTGACTAGGCACCAGATAGGTTTGTTGCTGCAGCTTTCCAGAATCCCATGTGTAATCTCTCATTAATGGTTGGCAACTTTCTAAAAGCGTTTCAAGTCCATACCTAGCATCAGACCTCCGCTTTACTTTCTTTTTAAAAAAAACTACAATTACAGCTTGGAATCAAACAACACAAATTTATTGTGCTCTATCAGTGGATGCGAGTCAAACTATTTATTGAATGAGATATCAAGGGTTGCTTTAACACCAGAGACTAGCTACGTTGCAAGTCTAGCCGCATCTTGGCTGGATGACTTTCTTGTATGCTTATCACCAGAAGCGTTTGGGTGCTGCCGCAAATTTCCCAACAGGACCTATTATCCCACTGATGAGTAGCCACCTTGTTGTGCATCTGGAGATGTCTCCTGTGGAATAAGTGAGATTTTTCAGGACTGCACAACGTGCTTCTTACATTCAGATCTGATTGGAGACCGCCCATCTACAACACAGTTCAGAGAGAAACTACCATGGTTTTTGACTGCATTGCCATCTGCAGATTGTGCAAAAGGGGGTTATGGTGCTTACACCAATAGTGTTGATCTCAAAGGATATGAGAATGGAGTAATTCAAGCATCATAATTCCGTACATATCATACACCCTTAAACAAACAAAGTGATTTTGTAAATGCAATGAAAGCTGCAAGGGAGTTCACTGGCAGAGTTTCAGATTCTTTAAACATTTCTTGATCTTGATAGTCTAAAGGGGCATTCCACAAGGAAATTTTGAAAGACATTGGGGCAGTTGAAAGAATGTTTAAACAACAAAGCACTCAAATAGCAAAGTTTTGTGTTGAAACTGTGAATTTTGAAACAACTCAGCAGTTTCATAGCGCGCTACGAAACTGTTGAAGCTAAACAATTTAATATCAGTCAACGGGTTTTGAAATACAAGCGGGAATTTTGAAAAGGGTATGTCTACAAGGAATCATCTGAAGCCATCAACTTTCAACAAGATCAAGACAACTTACAAGAAATTTTGCCTTCACATATGAAAACGGTGGACAACATATTAAGGATGTGGCAATCTGTTATATTTGGGATACGACATCAAAGGCCAGTAGGTAGCTACAAACACCTACCATAGAGACCACTTGGCAGAGAACAAATCTTGATTGTAATAAATGCTATGCTCAACATGATGTAGAATTAGAATCCTAAGTGTCTTAGGTCTCTTAAAATGCTAGTTAACAGTCAGTTGTATTTATTAGTTAGTTTTAAAGGTTAATAGGTGTCATGATAAAGAAAATGCGAGTTCCCCTCATGCTTGAGGAGGAATCTCAATCAGATAGAAGAACTCTATATATAGCTGGGGTAGCAATGTAACCAGGGTTGGAAATTTTACGAAAAAACTTTGATATTTGGCTTATGTAATACTCTGTTTTGGATATTGAGGATGTTTGCATTATGTTGTTCTATGATTCATTTCAAGGGAAATGTAAACGGTGGAATGAAAGTTTTCCTGCCAAATTCATTAAGTCATTTGAAGACTTTTGGTTTATGTTTTTGGAGGAATGGATAGATAGATCAAAGGTGGTGGCAAACTCTCCTTCAATTCAAGGTTTCAAACAATGGAATGATCATCATACTAATGAAGAAATAGATGAAAATTTTTCTTTGTTCTTGTCTTCTTATCTAAAAACATTTGACTGCAAGACAGAGGATAAGATGAATTTTTGGATGAAGTTGCTGAGGACATTGATAAAGACATTGAAGGTCTACAAGGTCAAATTCAATCATATACATGGTTATGATCATTCTTTCCAAAGGGTTTCTATGTCAGAACACAAGGAGAGGGTGTTGCTTCCTTTCTCTTTCGTGATTGAGGAAGAATACACTGTTATTGAAAATCAGTTTGCACAACCAGAGAGTTATGAGAATCATCAAGCTGATTATGTATTCTAGGATCCTATAGCTAAATACATGGAAGATTTTTACTCTCCAGTGTTTTAGTTTTTCTATGAAGATCAAAGGAAATTTCACTGGCAGTGGTCATCACAATATCATAGTGGTTCTGAACTTCGATTGCAGTCAAAAAACTCAAATATCAGATAAGACAAATGATTGGCTACATTGGAAATTTCACATTGATTGAGCTGAAAGAAGTTTGAATTGATATGGTAGGTAGGTAGGAAAATGCAAATAAGCTCAAGGTTGACTGAGCATTTTTCAGTAGATGTAGATTTCTTTCTCCCACAATGATCATCAAGCTTAAGCCCGAGGTGAAGGCATAAGAAGGTTGAGGGTCAAGCAAATCTACATTAGTCATAAAGAGGACAAAGCACTGGACCTGCATGTTCTTAGTGTACCACAGGGGCACAATATCCCAAGTGGAGCCACCTGTTATCACTCAAGAAAAAATAGTTTAAATTCTAAACATCATTTTTTTTAAATTTGTCAAAGGGTTGGTGTCAGTTTGGGGCCTAGTCCTTCATCTTGTTTTAGACTCTTGTTAGTATGTCAAATGGGGTCAATTCTCTGTTTTAGTTCATCACTGGTCTCACACCACAGCTAAGCTCCATATGTCAATCCTATTTCAAAGTCCATAGCGCAGAAACCTCGGTCTAAGTGATTTCATAGCACAAAACACCGATTTTGCACTAACTACGCTACAAAATCGGGAATTCGTGCTGATCCATAGCTAATCTCACCCCAGCTGTCATATTTTCTGCAAAAAGTTTACGGGGATAGCATGTGCAAGGTCTTACATGTTGGTCTTGACGCGTGTTCTGTAACCACCAAATTTGATTCTTGCCTGTACTATTCAAATCGGGATTTCATCCGAAATCAAATCTAAAAATTCTCTATTAGAGACCGAAACTTCTGATTCTGGTTTCGATTTGTGATCAATCCGGCAGTATGACTTCTGAGAAGAACGGGCTCTTGCCACCTTCTTTTGTTTCTAATTTGCAAAATGTCTTGAAGAACAAAAAGGTATCCTAAGGAGCTTGTTATTGCTGTTGACATAGAGCATTTAAATCTGTCTGCTGGCCTTGCTGATGATGTTGACTGTTTGGTGCAAGCACAGTCGATATTCTCAGAGGATGCTAAAATTGGCATATTACTTGAATATCTAGAAATTAGTTTTAATGATGCAACAATTTTGACTACAAATGTCCCGCATCCCCACTTCTTCTGACAGTCTTGCATCAAGTCGCTCTTTTGATTTGGAAAGCAAGTCTTCGATTACATGGGATTGCATTGTCCAAGGTTCTGACATTTGTATTATTGTGCCCCATAGGTTACAATTACGTGCAATAGAGGATGCTGTTGAAGATATGCTCCAAGGCTTGAAGCTAGTTATGGTTGCTAAAAAACAATCATTATCCCTCTCAAGAAAAAAGAAATCCCCTAATACATATACATTTCATTCTTTAATACCTGGCTATTCGACTTCTGGAGGCATGTATCAGGAGATAACGATGTTGTGGTTGCAAATTATATTTCTCACGGTTTGCCCTTTAAGCTATCTGAGGATGATGTTTATCTGATTTGTGGATGTTCACAAGCAATTGATTTGGTTCTCTCAGGTTTGGCTCGTGAAGGCGCAAATATTCTCCTCCCAAGACCAGGATTTCCAACATATGAAGCATTAATGGCATACAAAGGCATTGAAGCAAGGCATTATAATTTAGTTCCAGAAAGGGGTTGGGAAATCAATCTAGATCAACTTCATACAATTATAGACAGCAACACAGTGGCAATGGTTATTATCAATCCAAGCAACCCATGCGGCACTACTTTTACCCATGATCATTTGGCTAAGGTTGCAGAGACAGCTAAAAGATTGGTTGGTTTGTGACATGTGATCCAGATGGTATTTTGAGGAAATCACAGATAAATGAAGGCATTATTGTAATCCATTTAATTGACTAGGCACCAGGTAGGTTTGTTGCTGCAGCTGTCCAGAATCCCGTGTGTAATCTCTCATTAATGGTTGGCAACTTTCTAAAAGCATTTCAAGTCCATACCTAGCATCAGACCTCCGCTTTCCTTTGTTTTAAAAAAAAAACTACAATTACAGTGTGGAATCAAACAACACAAATTTATTGTTCTCTATCAGTGGATGCGAGTCAAACTATTTATTGAATGAGATATCAAGGGATGCTTTAACACCAGAGTCTAGCTACGTTGCAAGTCCAGTCGCATCTTGGCTGGATGGCTTTCTTGTATGCTTATCACCACAAGCGTTTGGGTGCTGCCGCAAATTTTCCAATGGGACCTACTGTCCCACTGATGAGCATCCACCTTGTTGTGATTCTGGAGATGTCTCTTGTGGAATAAGTGAGATTTGTCAGGGCTGCACAATGTGCTTCTTACATTCAGATCTGATTGGAGACCGCCCATCTACAACACAATTCAGAGAGAAACTACCATGGTTTTTGACTGCATTGCCATCTGCAGATTGTGCAATAGGGGGTTATGGTGCTTACACCAATAGTGTTGATCTCAAAGGATATGAGAATGGAGTACTTCAAGAATCAGAATTCCGTACATATCATACACCCTTAAACAAACAAAGCGATTTTGTAAATGCAATGAAAGCTACAAGGGAGTTCGCTGGCAGAGTTTCAGATTCTTTAAACATTTCTTGATATTGATAGTCTAAAGGGGCATTCCACAAGGAAATTTTGAAAGACATTGGGGCAGTTGAAAGAATGTTTAAACAACAAAGCGCTCAAATAGCAAAGTTTTGGGTTGAAACTGTGAATTTTGAAACAACTCAGCAGTTTTGTAGCGCGCTACGGAACTGTTGAAGCTAAACAATTTAATATCAGTCAACAGGTTTTGAAATACAAGCGGGAATTTTGAAAAGGGTATGTCTACAAGGAATCATCTGAAGCCATCAACTTTCAACAAGATCAAGACAGCTTACAAGAACTTTTGCCTTCACATATGAAAACGGTGGACAACATATTAAGGACGTGGCAATCTGTTATATTTGGGATACAACATCAAAGGCCAGCAGGCAGCTACAAACACCTACCACAGAGACCACTTGGCAGAGAACAAACCTTGATTGTAATAAATGCTATGCTCAGCATGATGTAGAATTAGAATCCTAATTGACTTAGGTCTCTTAAACTGCTAGTTAACAGCCAGTTGTATTTATTAGTTATTTTTAAAGGTTAATAGGTGTCATGATAAAGAAAATGCGAGTTCCCCTCATGCTTGAGGAGGAATCTCAATTAGATTGAAGAACTCTATATATAGCTGGAGCAGCAATGTAACCAGGGTTGGAAATTTTATGAAGAAACTCTGATATTTAGCTTATGTAATACTCTGTTTTGGTAATACATGTTTGGCTTTACTTCTCAGGATTCATGAGGGATTTGATGTTCAGAATGTGTGATGTTGTTCTTTCCTAATTCTTGCAGTGGAATGAATGTGTAATCACTTAGAATTCACTTGAGGTGCTCTAACTTCCTGTATGCATTCATAGACTGTGTGGTCCTATCTGAGTTGGTATGTTCTGAATATTTTAAATGTTGAATACCCTGACTTCTACGTAAGGTTGAAATCATTGTCATATTGAAATGATTGACTCCATAAGCCCAATGGATAGATTTTAATTGTGTTTCCATCATTCATATTTTTACATTTGTTTCACAAGAGTTAGCCATCTTAACTATAATCAAAACCATTAACCTCTTTGAGAGAGCCCTCTTAGGTTGAGGAGGCTAAGCCTCAGCCTAAAGTAGGTTTGAAATAGTTACTTGAGGTCTTCCTGGTCTGCAGCCTTCCAGGGTCTGATTTTGAGATAACATTTTGGTGCGTCTGCCGGGAGTCTGAAGATTAATCATTCCCGAAATCAAGAGCTTAACTTTTGAAGGTAGCAGGAGCTCAGATATCTTTTTGAGGCTGCAAAACTACCTTGGCGACTCCACACATCGAATAACAAATTGGAAGGTGACTCCACTGCTAGAAGATCAGTAGCTTGATGAAGTTACAAGATGAGTTCCACTGCAAGAATGAATGCCAGGTATGCTGCTATGAATCGGTCTCATATCCCTGGTTTTCCAAACCCTATGCCAAAGGTTGATTGGTTAGAGGATCTTCCAATATTCAAAGATGAAAATAAAGACAATGCTGCTCTTCATTTGGTTAGGTTCCATATGCATGTACGCAATCTGAAGGTTCAGTTTCCTGAGGATTGTCTCATGAGGATGTTTATGACCACTTTAGAAGGAAAAGCATGGTCTTGGTATAAAAGTTTGGAAAATGGTTCAATATATTCGCTTTCTAGTTTTCATGATGAATTCTATGAGATGTATAAAGAATGTCATCCTTCCTTATTGTTGCTCAAAGATTGTTGTAGAAATTCTTTAAGTCTTATTCAATACTTGGAGGATTGTTATGGTGATGATGAATTTATGGATGAAGAAATTTTAGAGGCTCTTCATAAAAATGCATTTCAACACCAAGAAGAAAGTATAACATCTCATGAAATGCAGCATGAAGATCAGCAGGGGTTTACTTATGAACTGTTTCATCCTTTGATATAAATGAGAAGATGCAACAAACTTGCCAAGATTTTGATCACAGTGAGTATGAAATTGATTGCAAACACCAAGAAGAAGTACTGGAAGATAGCTGTTATAACCCTCAGGCAGAAGAAAATATGGTTCATGTTTGTAATTCCTTGCAGCAGCTTGCATCAAGGAATGATCTTTATAATGAATAAAATTACATTGTTTGTGGGCATCATGTAGAAAGGCAGTTGGACAACTCATCAAAGGGGTCTTGTGTGGTTGAGAATCAGTTGTGTGAAGAGGTAGAGTGTTATGATGATCATCAAAATAATCATGTCTTCTTTGACCCTATAAGTGAATACATGGCAAAGCTTTGCACACCGGTATTTCATTTTCATTTTCATTATGAAAATCATATACATTATAAGTTGATTTGGTCATCTCATTATCATGGTTATTTTGAAGTTGAATGTAGTCAAGAGCCTCCAATATCAGAAAGGACAATTGATTGGCTTTATTGGAAATATCATGTTGCCTGAGCTAAAGTGGAAATTGCAGCTAGTAG
Source organism: Pinus taeda (assembly GCA_000404065.3). Taxonomy (NCBI): domain Eukaryota; kingdom Viridiplantae; phylum Streptophyta; class Pinopsida; order Pinales; family Pinaceae; genus Pinus; species Pinus taeda. The sequence goes on from APFE030156200.1 coordinate 83,393, forward strand.
GTAGGTAGGAAAATGCAAATAAGCTCAAGGTTGATTGAGCATTTTTTCAGTAGATGTAGATTTCTTTCTTCTACAGTGATCATCAAGCTTAAGCCCGAGGTGAAGGCCCAAGAAGCTGGAAAAAGTTGCTCGTCAAGCAAATCTATGTTTATCATAAAATGGATAAAGCACTGGACCTACGAGTTCTTAGTGTACTACAGGAGCACACTATCCCAACTGGAGCCACTGTTATCACTTAAGAATTCTAATACCAAAATGTCTCACATTAGTTTATGGTAAAAGTCAGTGCTAGTCTAAGTTTGATGTTTGTTTGCCTTAGAGTTTGAGTCTTAGGAGTCTTGAGTCAAATATGCATTAT
>APFE030156200.1:95940-107180 GCA_000404065.3 Pinus taeda
ACTCAGCTGAATGATGACATAGACCGACATTTGGGCAACTTTGAAAAGAGTGAAAACAAACCCTAGACCTAATGCCTAGTGACCAAATTTTGCTTGAAGACTCACTGAAATGACAAAATTTGACCTTGACACTCTAAGACCACTTTGTAAGAGCATATTTGAACACTGGAGGAAGGCTGGAAAGACTGACACTAACATTGGCTCCAATGGGGATGGTAGCTCCTTGGAGGTGCCAAGAATGTCAGATCTTTGGGAGAGCAGACCAGTGCCTTCATCCATTTGGGCGATGGAGTCATTATTTGAATGGATAACACAAAACCTTTGACACATTTATTGAATGAAAAATTGGCTAAAACTTAACTCAAACTGACTCGATGGCAAACTGAAATAAATTGAAAAAACTGACTCAACAGACCAAACACAAATGACTCATGACTGACTTAAAACAAGACTTTACAAAGCTTTTGGAAAAAAAAAAGGCAGCAACCCATCAAGATTTGGAATCATGATGACAACCACTTGAATACTAATGAAATATGTACAATCATGTGTAATGAGATTTCCAATGTAACCAATCCAATAGATGGATACATACCAAATTTCTACTCTGACTTTTCTCAAGTAGGCGGAACGATGTACATTTAGGCAACTCACAATAAACACTGAAAACAAGGCTTATGATAACGAACCCGGCAACATTTATCTTCTCTAGTGCTTGCAAAAGGATGCCGAAGGGATCTTGATAATCCTAAAGCACTATCTTTTCTTGAGATCCAGCAGCAAAAATACAAGTGCTCCCTTCATTCTGATCTGAAAGAACAATTGATTTCTGAGGGATAGGAATGCACAGAGAAGTATGTGCTTCTGCCATTTGAGTGTTAGCTGTAGGTTCCTTGACCATGAGAAATCTTGGCATATTATCTCTCTCAAGCTCATAATCCTCATCTTCATGGTCTAGGTCATTCTTAAACAAAAAACAATCTTCAAGATTATCAAACATGACAACCTTATCATCTTTGTGAAAGAAAATATTATCTGTTTTCTGATCTACAAAACTGATTACAAGACCGTCATCATTTTCAAAAGAGGAATAAATTTCACCAACACTTTCTTGACCATGTGTGCACTGCAAATCTACTTTAGCTTGGGCTGTAACATGACCTTTCAAGAGTTGATCTATCTCATCTTCAGACAAAGGAGATAATGCTTTTTGTTTTCTTTTGCTCAAACAGTAATTGTCTTCATATGACTTGGCAATCAAATTATCATTTACCACTGAGTTATCAAAAGAAGATTTCTCACTTACCTGAACAAAGATCCCATCTTGTTGTCCATGAAATGACCAGATTACCTCCTCATGAAGGCTTTGGTCAATAACTTTGTCTTCCCCATTCCAGATGATCTCAAAAACATAACTCTCCTTCATGGGATTCAGAACAAGGTTGTCTTCATCATCACGATCTGAATCTAGATTTGAAATGGCTTACTTGACTTTATCACATTCTGAAATTGAAACTTGACTTTCATGCATGTTGTCTTCTTCTATGGATAGATCTGGAATAAAACCTTCTCCTTCATCATCTTCCACTTTATTTAGATCTTGATCCTGCTGCAAATTTTCCTAATCATCTTGATAGGTATCCTCTAAGTTCTCTTCATGTTGCTGACATGGATTCTCATACAGAGCCTCCATGATATCATCATCCATGAAATTATCATCTTCATAATATTTCTCAAGGCTTTCAATAAAAGTAGAAGCATGTTTGCAACAGTCATGAACTAATTTTAATGATGGGTAAGATACTTGATATCTTTCAATGAACATGGTATGAAAATCCTTTAAGCAGTGAATACAAGCAAGTGGCAAACTTTCATACCAAGATTGGGCTTCACCTTCCAGAGTGGCCAGGAATATCTTCATCAAGCAATCTTCAGGAAAATCCACTTTCAACTTGCAAATATGAATATGAAATCTAACCAGATGTAAAGCAACATCTTTCTTACCATCATTGTTAAACGTAGGCAGGTTCCTTGACCAATCTACCTTGGGCATCTTATTCGGAAAACCTGGAATGTGATCTCGGCTCATGGGAGCATATCTTCTCATGATTCGGTCCACCTTGAAAATCTCACAGCTACTAATCTCCCTACAGTGAAGTCACCATTAAGCATAGATTTCTGGATTGTTCAGTGAATGGAATCGTCAAGTGAATGATTTCATCCTTGATAGTGTATGATCGTTGTCCACCATCAACAATCGGATCTGAACTCAATACATGTACTGGGGCAATTTATAAGTTAAGTGTTATGATTACAAGCTAGACTGGAGATCGACTGAAGCAACGTTTATCTACTATGCACTCGCAGAGCAATGTGTAGTTCGAAAGCTACCTAGCGTGACTTCAGACTCCGTCTGTAGCTATAAATCAAATAACACTAAAAAGAAAACCAGTTCTTCCCCAGTATGGTCGCCACTATGTTAGCGCTCAAATCTACCTTAGGCTGAAATAAGGTAAAACTTGAGGCTACATCAAACCATGCTCAACCTCATAGCTAGCCCTACGAGGACAGGAGAGGGCTCTCTCCGGGTCAATATCAGCAAAAGATAATCAACGAGGTCGAGATGACTGAATTGATGACTAATTTTAGGCTACGTATGAAGTACAAAGACAGTGAAATTGAGTTTTTGAGGTTTTGTTGAATTCAAGGGAAAGGCATATTTGGGTGCGGGGATGAGGCACAGCGTTTACAGAGGTCTACTTGGGGCAAGATATGCGATTGTTTTGATGCCTTAAAGAAAGTGAGATGGATAGATCAGACTGGTGAGGAGCTAAGGAGAGCAAGGAAGTCTTAAGGATTCTCCTTAAACTGAAGAAAACATAGAAAATTAAACAAATTTAAAGAAAGAGCATAGCAAGTTCATGGATTCTACCTTAACACTTCATTTGTTTAATTACAGAAGATTAAATAAAGAAAGTGGTACACATACACAACTTACAAGTACTAAGAGAAACACACCATCAACACATAAAGCCACATGAATCCCAAATAGTGCTGCAAAACCCTGGTCTTTCCTTTGCCAAAATGCAAATAAGATATGTACCATATAGTGTCAAGCTATTCCCAAGAGTCCAACCTCTCCAACCTCTGAAAATGATTGAGAAATTACATCATATAGACCATCCTAACTCCTTTCCTTGCCTCTTGGGGTCGAGCTCATCATTCTAGGAGCTGTTTGAACTAATTCTAAACAAGGAACTGAAATCTTGGTAGTCAAACAACTTACCCCTATATGCTAGGAAACTAATTCATTCATTTAATTTTCACCTTTAGTGAATGAATCCTCTAGAACAAGTAAAAATGTGCCAAAATTACATCATACACATCAAATTACATCAATGGGTCAAACATCACATCAAGAGGTGAAACTAGTCATAATTGGCCGAAATTCTGAGCTGGAAGGTGAAAATTTGACCAAAAAACCTTGTGCGTCGCGCGCCTTTCCACCTGCGTTTGGGGAACTTCCCGGCATCAAAATTGTGCTCAGGTTGGCTTGTTGGAACACCCTGGATGTTTAATTTCTAACCAAGTGGAATTTTCCAATTTGGTGTCCATTTGACCCTCCAAACATGCATTCTCCCAGAAGTACTTCCTGCTGGTGCAAAAAGTGGCAGAAAGGTGATTTTCATGATGTTTTTGAGCCTTTTGGTCACCCAGAACTTGATGAAATGTCTTGGAAATGGCTGGGCATATGTATTTCATCATGAAAAATCCAAAAGTATAAGCAATTTGTGATTTGGACCTCCCCATCTTATGGGTCGCGCGCTACGCGCTACGCGTAGAGCCAAAAAACCTGTTTTGCAAGCCAAAAATTTCAAAATCACAAAATTTTCTCCAAATTCCTTGAAATTTGGGCTGAAGGTTCCCCATCAAGTTTCATGCTCAGCCAAAAATGCTTCAGCCATGATTCAGAGTCTATCCTCCTTTTTTCGATGTTTTAATGTCCTTCTGGTGCATGCAGTTCAGTGGTGGAAATCACTGTCTTGTTCATAAGATGTTTTGGTGTTTGTCTCCATAATGTCAATGCAAGGTGTATGTTAAGTGTATGTTTGGTTTGTTGAATATGAGAAATTAGAACTTGGTGTCTTTATCTCCAATTTCCAACTATGTGCCAAATGTGTGCCAAAGGGAAAAGATTGCGGGATAAATAAGACAACGGGAACAAAGGACTGTAACCAAGTGAAATTTTCCCTTTTAAAACTTCTGATTTGTCAAATGTGGAGACAATGGGATAGTCACTTGATTGCTTGGGGTTTAAATATTGTACAAATGAGATGGGGAAATAGGAATGATAGGGAATGATGTCACTTAAGGATAGGGAAAAAGGGGCTTAGGAGTGAATGACTTTTGCTACCAAGGGAAAATAGTGAAATGAGGGGCTGTAAGGGGAGGGAAAAAAATAGTGGGAAAGTTTAAGGATTGTTGGGATAGGTTCAATTAAGGAAATATGCGATGGTTTGGGAGTTTATGTATAGCGTTAGGGTTTTAGGTTTTGTATTTGAGACTTTGGGAAAGGGAATTTGGGAGATGGAATTAATGAGCTTAGGGGGATAGGGAAACTTAGGGAATGATGAAAACAAGGGACCAATGGGATGAGGGAGTGATGGAGGAATGGTAGACTCAACAAAAAAATAGTCAATCACAACCCTAGCATTGTTGCTTTGGAATTTACGAAGAATTAGGGTTTGATTTCTTAAACGATCACCATTCATCAAACACCATGAAGCAAGCACCAAACTTGGAAAAAAACAATGATGGAGGCTCTACCTACTTGTACAAATGATGATCCAAGCATATTGGGCAATTTTGGAGCAACATTTTGAAGTTTTTGGGGTTGTTGGCTATATGCGCCGCTCGCCTCACCCAACATGCTACGCGCCCCTGATGCGTCGCGCCAGTGTATTTTTACACTGTGATTTTGTGCTTCATGCGTTGCGCGCCCTTGATGCATCACGCACCCAGCCTGATGCGCCGCGCGCCTAGTAATGCATTTTGTAGGATGCTTTTGGAGGCCTTCCTGGTGTCAAAATTAGACGTAGTATAGCTCGTTGGAAATTTCTTTGAGTCTACTTTCCCACCCAACTGGAATGTTTCAATTTGGAGTTCATTTTCCTTGTCAAAAATCAAATCTCCAAAGACTGGTCAAAATGTGCCAAATGAGGCTGCCTCAAGGCAGAGTGATGTTGTAGTCAACTTTTGAATGCCTTCCTCAACTCCAAATTGAGCTCATGATAGGTCATTGGAAATATATTTGTGTCTAGTTATCATTTGACTCATAAAGAAAGTCATTTGGCCAACCAATCTAGGAGAAAGATTGATTTTCCTAAGGTCACTTCAGAGGTACATCAATTGTCCCGAGGAAACGGTATTTTTGACATTTCTCTAAAACCATGACACCTGTGTAAAACGTGAAGGAGGTTTTTCTTATTTTGCATGTTCTGGACAAAAACCTCTCTCAGGTTTTCAAAATTAATCTTTTATTGCTCTGGAACATCTTTTGAGTGAAACTTATCCCGATGTGTGAAAAAAGGGATTTTGTCGAAATGAAGCAAAATGAAGGGGATAAGGGCCTTCTAAATTCTTGGGGAAATTTTTGGAAGTAGGGAGGGATATTAGGAAGTAGGGGAAAGTGGAATCTTAGAGATTGAGGGAGGGAAAGGGGTCCAAAAGGGCAAAACACAGGCCTAGCCTAGAAAATTGCCAAGTTGTGGCAAGAAACTAGGGTTTGTGCAAAAATGAGGAATTTGGGGGATCTCAGTGATGGGAAGTGTTCAATAAGGTATATTAAGGATAGGGGAAGGTGTATGAACATCTGGATACAAGTTTTGCTAATGATTTGACCGTCCAAGAGAAATTGCCTTCAAAACCCTAGGAGAGGGAAATGACCTTACCTAGGTGCAACTGAAGCATGAACAAGGTTTGAAATGACCCAATGGAACCTGACATGATGATGAAAAACCTATGAATGATGATAGACTCAGCTGAATAGTGACATGTTGGGCAACTTTGAAAAGAGTGAAAACAAACCCTAGACCTAATGCCTAGTGATCAAAGTTTGCTTGAGGACTCACTGAAATGACAAAATTTGACCTTGACACTCTAAGACCACTTTGTAAGAGCATATTTGATCACTGGAGGAGGGCTAGAAAGACTGACACTAACTATTCCATCATTCATATTTTTACATTTGTTTCACAAGAGTTAGCCATCTTAACTATAATCAAAACCATTAACCCCTTTGAGAGAGCCCTCTCAGGTTGAGGAGTCTAAGCCTCGACCTAAAGTAGGTGTGAAATAGTTACTTGAGGTCTTCCTGGTCTGCAGCCTTCCAGGTTCTGATTTTGAGATAACACTCTGGACCCTTTTTTTCTTCATTCCTATAAGTTTTTCCACTTCGCATAGTTCCAAACATCAAGGTCACTGCATAACCCATTTTTCGCACAATAGAATTTTAATCCAGGTATTCAAAGATTTTACATATTTACCTCACTATCCTTTGAAAAAACGTTGCTCCACCTCATTGTAGTTGACTGAGGTACTGCGAATTTAGTCACAAATCCTCCTATGATGTGATCAAGCCAATGATCAATAGTGCAAATGATCTTATCCTTCGATGCTTCCAATTTATGTATTAGCTCCGGGGTCCACGCAATAGGACCATCAAGTTTCCACCTTCCTTGGCTATCTGCTAGCTTTGTGATCCACTCTTATAGCTCAATAGGTAAGGAGTAGAAAAAGCTCTTGTGGATCTCTGTATATAGGTATATGTCCAACCATTGTTCCTTTATCAATCGTTGGTTTCTATTCTCCTATGCCGTGAATTTGTGGATCTTCCTATCCAACCAGTCTCTGATCTCCCTTTTAGTTTGATTCTAGTGATATGACATCACACATCCCTTATGGAGATTTTGGTCCCGGAAATGGAACCATTTGTTAGCTTAAAGGGGCCTGATCCAGGTTAAATGTTAATTAGCTAAACAAATCCCTACACTACTGGCCCTTTCAGCGTCAGCCCACAGAGCACAAACTGAAGTCTCACCCAAAGCAATATGGGGGGATTCTGGAACCCAGTTTCTACACCCTGAGATGGTTGTGATGTCATTTGGTTCCCTCTATTACTACCTTCATGCAAGTCACTTCGCTCTAGGGCTTGCAAGACGAGCCCTTTATTCTGTCCTTTAATACTTCCATGAAAGGGTTCGTGTAGCCCTAGCCTACTGCTCAGGTAATTTCGTGCTGCTATGGCAGCGTGTCGTGCAAATTCCCAATTACTCTAAGTGGCTTGCTTATCTTATCCAATAATTATAGTTATCACTACGTAAACAAATAATTGTAATTGCGTTCAATTATTCAATGTAATTGCATTCATTCATGCATCACATAAGCATAATAAAGGAAATTCATACATAACATATCAATATGCAATAACAAAACATAGATACAGGAGTTGTAGAATATCTTGCTTTATTAATATCTTCCAAGGGTTTACAACTCTGTCCACCCAACACACATAGCTGCAGGGGTCCACGCACTCAGCTGCAGACTTCTTCCCTAGGCCTTTGCGCACTTAGTTGCAGAGCCTCTACCTATGCTACAACCCAAGACTTAGACTTCTTACTTCAGATCTACTACTCTCTTACATTATTTATCATTCTCTATCTCTAAAACTACTTAGAGCTTAACTCTTTTTATATAATCCCATGGCTAGCAGACCATGGGTAGATCTCTTACAGCTGACTTTAATTTACAAAACTAAGGGTTGACTACCCTCTATGACACATAACACCTTCGCGCTCCATGACCACAAAATGTGGAGACTTTACTATTTTATTACAAACTTTAACTCAAACATGGGCTTTTAGCCCCAAAACTGCCCTTGTGGGATACCGTTCCCAACATAACTACATCATGAAATCATCGCAAATATCAAATCATATCATGTCTCAAGTATCTTGACATTAAATGTTGTGACTTCTTATCTTGGTTCATCTCTAATTATTCTTTCTTATTTGTTGATTGTCTATTCTCATATGTTGAACATTCTCAACTCTAAAAGAAGAAGAATTTGATATTGAATGTGAGCTTAAGCTACCACCCTTTATTCATAAAGGAGCCACTGTACCACCCATAATCACTTCCAGTGGGGATCCCAATGTGACCACCTAGGAAACATCATTGGGCCACCAAATATATGACCCACATCAACGTTGGTGAGCCTAGATCAATCAATAACAACATCAGGTAGCACATCTCAATCTGAAACCATATGAGGGAACTTAGTCTCAACCGAGAACCAAATAGGGGAGCACATATCAACCAAAAATCGCATCAAGGAGCACATCGCAGCCCATCCTTTTACACATTGATCTTCTAGACAATGACCCTCAATAGTCCTGTGGTATAACACTTTCATGATAATATGGTCTTGGGTGAGATACCCGACTTACCAAAGGGAAGAATCACACAACCCCAAGCCTCGTTGGCTCATTGGCCAGACAAGGAGGGACAATCCCAGCAAGCCCATCTTGTGGGTATGATGCCAACTAGGGTATACTCTACATTGACCAAGATAGGGGGAGATACTTGACTTGTCAAAATGGATAAGGATCATACACACCCTATGGGTGATAATAGGGGAGATACCCAACCTACTGCAAGATTAGTGATCATGCACGCATATTTTCCAAAGTTCCCTCAACCCCAGTATCCCTCTATCTGAATTCCTCACAATGGGAGCTAAGGAAAGGGGGAAGAGTTGGCTCGGTGTTCTCGATTGTTTCCAGGAAAACTAGTGTCTTTTTGATCTGCTAGTCCCACTAGGATTGGTAGCTATCCTAGAAACAAGCAATCAAAGCAATTTGCAATTTCCTCTATGTATGATAGATAAGAGAGAAGCAAGGGACCAACCTAGATCTTTCGCTTGACTCCTTGCTTGATTTATCTCCCCCTTGATAGAGCTTGCAACTCCTCTCCTACTTGTCCCAATTAGAGAATACCTGTAGAAACAAAGTAACAAAATACCATCAAAGAATCTTGATCTATTATATCATAAATGATGTAGAATCAAAAATACATTAAACATACAATGGAATTCACAAATAACAAGATTTACAAGTACATGATTGTATGGAGGAAAACTCAAAGAAATTTATTAAACTAGAAGGGAGAATTACAACCCAGCTGCCTGATCTAGCATCATCCTCCCAGCATCAAAGCCCACTTCACCTCATGAAAAACAAGATCCCCCAACAATATAATGCTCCTTCTCAAAGACAAACTATCAACACTTCCTTGCAAATTACAAAATTCCAGACTCCGAATCTCTCGGATGAGAGATCCATTTATAGATGTGTGCAAGGGTGTGATTCATCTCTAGGTTTTTGATTAGTTTCATTCCACTTGTTGTTCTTGGTTCCACTTGGAGATTTCTTGGATCTCTTACTCATCCATGGGTGACTTCAGAGAGGCAAGTGTCATAGAGGAAGTTTCTAGAAGATCCCATGAGCATCCACTTAGGAAACAATCTTGGAAATTTGTCCATCCTCACTCATTGCAACCTATAGAAGGCCTCAACAGTATGCGTCACACCTGGCTAGTGGAGCAGTTAGTATGCATCACACCCTGACAATGGAGTAGTCGGTATGGTCCTGTTTTGGCCAGTTCTGAGTGGTTTTTCAGGTGGAACTTCTGGGGAATGATGTAATCAGCTGACCATGATACTTTAGGGTATAAAACAACACTTTTAGGCATTAAAGAGCCCTTGGTTTATTGGCATATAATATTGGGGTTGTAGTGCCCAAATATGTCTATAATAGTTGCCCCGTAAAGCATGAAGTCGTAAATCTTTTGATGTCAGGTGAAATTCTTTATCATGAGGATCCAAGGTATTTGAACTGGAAGGTGACATGTATAAGATACAATAAAATATATCATCATCATATTACTTTCATGATCTAGCTGAGGCGGGCATTCCCATGCTCAGCTTTATAAATTCATTTTCATGTACATAGAACATATAACCATCTGCAGTTGTAGACTGGTGATTCTTCATATGGAGAGTCATCATCCTTTAGCTTGGATGATCATCTATGCAACATCTGTGTACATTTGATGTCTTTATATTCCTGAATAAATCACAACTCAGATGGATGAAACTAGATCTGGGGTCTTCAAACTCGTTCAATATTCTTCCGATGTACAAGTTGGTCCATGTGAAAAGATGTTTTGAAGTCGAACATGGATAGACATTGCCTGATTACTAGCCAATAATGCAATCTATCAACAGATGCAAGAGGAATCACCGATAATGATAATGACCCTCAAGATACTATAGTACAATTCACATGGTGTGAATATATGATCCGATGTCGAACACCACATAAAATATTTCAATTGAAGGCCATTAATGTAAACCTATCGCTGGATGTGAGAAACTTACCATTGAGGCATGCAAGCTTCAAAGTACTGAAAGGGTTGTTTCTAAGTCAACTTCTTAGATAATGAGCTGATGTCAACAAGAACTGACCTGTCATAGGAGGGCCTTAATGTATCCCACATCTATGACACGAAATGAAGCGAATGATTTTCTGGAGGTGAAAACGATATGATGATACAATGTTCAGGAATGGCGGTCATGAAAAATGGAAGGTGAAGGTATTGTAGTGGATGAGGCATTAACTGGATGGTGAATTATTTGAATGACTTCTCTTGAACATATCGACGACACTGAGATGGATTGGTAGTGTTAACCCCAAAAGATGGATGGTGTGGAGGACCAATGGTGATATGACCGGTGAATGGAATAACCCAACCTGACTCAATCATGGTTGTCACGCGGAATGAGTCGATCTTGTGGACAAGATAGACCTTCCTAGAATCTAATGAAGACCTAATGACAAACAAACCAACCAGACACTATCTTTCTCTAAATGTGATTTATAAATAATGGCAAACAAATGTGTTTAAGGCCTACCTCATGTCCAACGCAAGTTTGGAGATGCCTTCGCTCCTTTGATCCAAGTAAGTTCCTTTGTCGCAAACCTGCAAGCACAAACAAGGCAAACGATTAAATAGCACCTGAATAACCATTATTATAAAACATATTTAACATGAAAGTCAAGGAGTCCATGAAACAAATAACATGAGGTACTTGTTGAGAAAAATGAGCTTGATTGTATTAA